>JAIPRM010003105.1:0-27337 GCA_025469315.1 Stegophylla sp. TES_Ste_2020 | reverse complement strand
AATTTTGAAAATGTGAAAAAAAAATTTTGGACATTTTTCTAACATTTTTTTTTCTCATTTATTTTTTATATTATTAACTTCCCTCGTTCAGAATCGTTTTATTGAAGAAATGATTTATCGTTTCTTTTAAAATTCAATACACCCGTCAAGAGAATCCCACCCGTCGTGCGAAGAGCACCCATCGTGCGAATTATGTCCGGCTTTTTTTTAGAAAATTTAATATTCTACTTGAAATTCAAACAACGATTAGTAGAGTACGGATTTTGAAAGTATTTGTTTTTTTTTTCTATCGCTATATAAAACGAAGCTTTGTCAGCTATAAATTCAATTTATACCATTTAGAATAAAATTCACGATATTTTATTTTGTATTTAAATGCTTTTGGGGGTATTTTCTATACGTTTTTTTGCTTTTTTTTGTATTTTAAATCTTTTTTAGGTATTTTAAGCATTTTTTTTTGGCTTATAAGTTACATTTTTTCAAAATGTGTTCTAAATAAACGTATTTGAAAGATTAATGCAGTTTAAGATTTTTTTTTTTTTTTAAAACTTAAAAATAAATTTAATTGCCCAATGAAACTCCGATGATAAAGGTTAATCCTATTTTTTAACAAATTTCGATAAATTAGGTATTTTAAAAAAAATAAATCTAATTTACAGACAAACTATGGAAGAAAAAGAACAGCGTATTTCAATATTTATAATTTAATAAACTAATAAATAATTATAATACGTTTTTCGTAATTAACATGTATATTTATTTTTTTTTCATCAAAAACCCCATTTTTAATGCTTTTTTTAAAGCTTTTTTTGGAAATTTGTAGAGCTTTATTTTAAATGTTTTTTTTTTAAACATTTTAAAGCCTAACCTAATCATTAATTTAGGTATATTGACCAACGTATAACAAGTAAATGAAGTAAATTTACTGGTATACTACATTTATACCTGACATACTTCGCTCCATGGATGTTCTTCGCTCTTTTGGTGGGATATCTTGGTGGGTGTATTACATTTTAAATAAACGATAAATAATTTCTTCAATAAAACGAAAAAACACAGATTTGTAAAACTAATTCATTCTTCGCTCAGAATCTAAAATTATGTCGACCTTTAATACTTGAAACATAATAATGCATAAATATGCTATAAATTTGTCATAATATATATGTAAAAATATGATATAAATTTGTCAAATATGTTTAAATATGCTACAGATTTGTGTAAGTATGCGTTTTTCCTAAAAAATATGCACAAAGAATGTTTGTATTTGAGTCCATTATGTCTTGAAACAAATTTATGTCTCACTTAGATTATTTTGCAGACATTAATAAAGAATATGCAATTACAACAAGTCCCGAACCCTAGTAATAATAATAATAATAATAGTTACGACTCACGCGTGTAACGAGTTGACATTGGTCGGTGTTTTTTTTCGTTTCGTATTTCTTAAAATCTCTATAAGTCTTTTTCCCCGATGATCCAAAGAGTGGTTTTTAACATAATATTCTTTTCACTACTAGTTCATCGTTCATTTTTATTCGATTGGTGTATTTGGACTTGGATCTACCTCTTGCAGATGATCAGGTTCATTCCATCGTGATTATAATCGACTGTTTGCAGGCGTAAGCGCCATTTCATTAATTTTTCAGGAGAGCAAAAAAAATCATTATTTATATCATTTTTTTTGTTTTTGCGTACAATATTGAAACTTTTCTTTACAGCACTGAAGTATTCATTTCATGGAATATGAAAGATATTTGATTAATGTATTTTTTTTAGTTATTTTTCAGCCATAAAACTTTAAATCTAAACAATTTTTGTCGCTTACGCCGTATTAAATTTTTGTAATTATTTTCACTTGCGCCAATTTATAGGGGCGCTTACTACCCAAATATTTACAAATCAATCAACGCATTTTTAATTTTTCGATTTTTATCAAACTAAGCACGTTCGGTGCGTCTTTGTGTCGCTTACACCTTTTCAGCAAAAATTCGATTTTCGAAAAGTGTCGCTTACGCCAATTAGCCTGCAAACAGTCGAATTATTATGATCTATGTTCTGCCGTTTTCTTTTCTCCCGAGTATATCAGTTATCAATGTTCGTTTTTCTTCTATTGTCTTCAGGGCGTCTTAATTTTTGTACTTCTCCACCTACACAAATATGACAAATCATATATTATTTAACGTCGACTTCAATTCTATATCTTCCCGTCTATCAGAGACTAACTAAAATATCTAAATTTTCGTATTACACACTTTGTACTAGTATATTGTCTAATTTTCGATCTTTGTCTCCAACACTTTTTATACTTCATTAAAATACTTAAATTACCCCCCCCCAATAAAAAAAAAAAAAAAAAAAAAGTAATAAATAAGTACAATATTCACAAATTTATTAAGACCATGCATTTATAGCTTCTAAACAAAATCAACGAAATTTTTGAATCAATTACAAAATATTGCAATAACAAAATTAAATATAAATATTGTCACAATGAAATTCCTGCACACTTTTTCATTTCGTACTACACACGATTTTAGTCCCTGTTGTCTATCATTCGATACGAATTATTGTGGATCGTTCTCTGTACACGAGGGCACACGAGCGATTTTCCACCGTGGCGAATCGAGGCGGAGAAAGCACCGTCGTCTTCATTATCTTATCGAGATTAAACACGAGGGGGAAAGAAGAAAAAAAAATGCGCACGTCTCGAAGAGATAAAACGTTTCTGATATACGTCCCCGTCTCCTCGTCCACATTAGCGCGCGTTTCCCAGCGGATACACGCACGCGCGCTCGGAATCTCTAAAACGCGTGCCGTATATATTTGTACATGCGAGAAAACTCAACAGTTCACTTGTGTTCGATTAGGCTTGTTTGTTTTCATCGAAATCGGGCTTATCAAAAAAAAAAAAAAAGCAATTGCATCGTTAGCCGGTATATATTTGATTCGTTTTGTTTCGTTTCTTTGCCCCCCTCCACTCCCCTCCCCATACCGGCACCAAATAACGAGACAAAATTAAAAATCATCGTCGTAAATTTCTTTCGTCATGGTCGGTTTTTTTTTTCTTGTTCACGATATATAGTACAACAACACAGACGTGTGCCGGCCGAAGAACGGGGGGGGGGGGTATATTAGCCGGTAACAATGTGTAGTAATAATAATAATAATAATATTCACCTCATTGTCCGCGTTTCGCGTTCACGTCAGACCCGCGTGATCCGCACACCGTATTATTATTATTATTATTATTATTATTTTGTTATAAAATTTTGTCGTCAAGTCTACACACACACACACCGCGACCGCGGCGATATCGTTTGTCACCGGACCCGCGCGCGTCATTATTCTCGCACGCGTTGTTCTACATAACACTTGTTGTTATGTCCGATATTGTGTGCATGCCCGGTGTGTATAACACATAATAATAATAATAATAATAATATGTATATAATATATTATGCGAAAATACTGTCGAAATGCAATTTTATAACCCGAAATCGGCGTTCAGAATACAAATTACATAAGCGCATTTTATAATGTCGTCGTAAGCAGCAGCTCTACACGTCACATCATAATATTATATTCTATTCTGTTCTGCGTTCGGCGGCGGCGGCGGCGGTTAAAAACGGGGTTTTATTTTCTCTACCACGCGCATAATGTATACACATACGCGCGCGTGTATTATATACATAGCAGTACACAAAAAATATTCCACGAAAACGTGACTGCAAAAAGGTTCTCACACACCGGAGGAGAAGTGAAATATATGCGAGCGAACGAAAAATATTTCAGTTAGAGTTAACGATATTCAAAAGAATAATCTATTTAAAAAAAAAAAAAAAAATGCAGCAAACCGTCTGATTTATACAAAAAATATACAATTCTTTATTACGATTTTAGTTGAGTTTTTCAGTTTGTGTGATGAATAACAAAATGTATACTATAACGTTTAAATGTAACAGCACAACATAAAATCTTGAGAGTATTTTTGTATTTACGTTTGTTCTGCGCAATAAACAAACAATTTTTTATCATTATTAATCGTATTTTGTTTAAAAATTAATTCACTGTTTCAAAATATTTTTTTACAAATCTTATTTTGTACCATACTCAATAAAATAGTTTATAGAACCCAAGGACGTCCACCTCGATAAATCAAGGGAGAAGACAGAAAAAAAAAATTATAAAAACCTATTTGGTTATTTAGGAATATTTAATTGTATAAATCATTCAGTCTATAGAAATTTGAAAAATGAAAATATTTAATCGCCAAACATAAAATACATTCTAACATTATTTTTCATAAACTACATTTTAATCCTCCCAATTAAAATGTATGCTACGATTGTAGTAAAATTTTCTCAAACCATTTTTACCAACCAATTTTTTCCAATCTATCCAATTTATTCCAATTTATCCAATTTCAATATTTACTATAAAAACATTCTTCCAATACATAGATATTTTTACAAATTTAATATTTCCCCAAAAAAAAAAAATGGTCATAATTTAAAATTTTAACTTTTTTTTTTATATTATTCATTAAATTATTAATATGACGAGTTTATTGATAGCAATTATATTACTCCATATCTTACAGTCATTGGTCATAATTTAAAATTTTAATTATTTTATTTAAGAATAAATCATTTCTTATATTTGATAAGATATATTGATAGATTTGGTATTGTTAAAAATAACTTTTAGGAAAAATGATATTGAAAAATGAACTTTTGGAAAAATGGTATTGAGAAAGAGAACTTTTGGGAAATAAAAAAATGTGAAAAACAAATTGGGATTAGTGTCTCTCTACCGTATGCTACGAATGCGAAAACGGTCCATCACCATGCATGACTTCCTAGACAAATGACCACGTGTTGTGAAATGTATACCTAATATAGATTTAAAAAGCCAGAAGGATCCCTAAAGGACACCCATCTAAGCAATCTAATTAAATGTACGTCAATCGAAGCAATAACCTAATGATGCGAAACAAACAATTCCGTTACAAAGTTTAGTATACCTATTCGTCTATACTTCCGTAAGGATATCTCTAAGGCAATGAATAAAAAAATTGGTAATACATAAAAATCTCAACCAACCGAATTAAAGTACTTGTGATTCCAGGTCCTATTTTTTGTTATTATCTCTATTATATTGTACTACCTATTTCAGTTTTGGTACTTCGCAACTTGGGCATTCTTTGTTCCTCAAGTGGGATACTATTGTGAGCGTGTTGAATTTTTCAAAAAACGATAAACTATTTCTTTAATAAGACGATTCTGAGTGGAACTTCAGTTTATTCGAGACAATGTTACTTGGAAATTACTTTGTTATTACAACAAACAAATTTATGTTTTACTCAATCAACTTTATCTTTCATTATTAACCGATGAAAATAAAAAATGTCTTGCACTAAAATATTTTTTATATTATTGTCTACCTATATTTAAATTTCCATAGAGTTTAGATTAAAAAAAGATAGTTTTCGAGTCTTAATTCGAGTCGAAAACAGAATTAAATTCTTATTTTCCCGGACTGTTCTGCGTTCCGCTATATTTGCGCGTTCGCAAGAACCGCACATTTTTCCGAATACTTTCCGTTCGGACATAATATTGTAATAAGTAGGGCTAGGGACTTATAGGAGTTAGCATATTTTTCAAAAATCATACAAAACATAGTTAAGTAATGTAGAAATACGTTTTATAACACCAGGAGTTGTATGCAGTTCTCTTTAATTTGAATATTTAGGTTCTTTTTTCGATATAAGTGCATATTTCGGTTATATATTTGAATTCTAAGTGTATATTTCACATATTTTTCAATATTTAATTTGAGTTTTCTTGGTGTCGGAAAATTTTTTACTGAATACCTGAAGAGATTGAATAATATTATTTGATATTTTTATTTGTTTAAATGTAAGCTTAAAAAGAATAAAGATTAAAAAAAAAAAAAAAAGAAATTTCATAATAAAAGAAGAATTAATAATACATATTAAAGTTTATTATACCTACAATACAAATTTTAAATATTTTGAGTTTTTACAGTAAAATTTATGTTTTATAAGAGATTATTTTAGCATTTTTGCATATTTTTAGAACATAAATGCATGCATATTTTAAGTTTTTTACAGAGTTATAAGTTCCTAACCCGAGTAATAAACTAATGCGCGCACGTATTATCCAACGAGATTTCGTAAGTTAACAAAACGAGAAACGGATAACCGTATAGTTTATCCGAGCGGCCATCGCGTCGTCGTCTCGTCGTTCGTTGCCAAACGCGTCACGTAACGCGTATGTCGTACTGTGAGACCGGGGTCACGTGCGCGATGGATATTATATATACCTACGTCGTCGTGGGTAAAATAACAATAATTCATCCCGCTCGCGGTTTTGACCGTGCCGTACCCATCCCCCCGGCAGACAATCCGACGGTAAATTGATATGTAAATTCGTTTGAATAACAATTTCACGTCAGAACGAGCTGTACGCGCTGCCATCATGTGAAACCGCCGCAGGACTCTCTATCTAACATTATTCTCGTCGACTACACAATAACGCCGTACGAGTACGAGCAAACGCGCAGACACCTATACTTGCGAGTAGGGTTCTCAATTTGAAATATTTCAATGAAATTATGAAATATATTTTTTTCCTGATATCTGCTGCAGATGATATAATTATTTTGTATTGAGAAGTGAAACTTTTAATCAACCACCTGATTATATGTCACTAAAGTTGTGAATTTCCCCATAATAGATTTACAGTTTGACAATGATGTCAAAGTCTAGTAATACATAATATGTACCAAAAAATAATTTGTTATTAAAAATAACTTAATACAGTTTTCATAAAATTAATCCAAAGATGTGAATAATATTTTGATGATCTTTACAAAAATGTTTATACCTAAAATACTTACAATTCAATTAGGTGGATATTATTGTATTTATATAGAGACGATAAGTATTCCTTGGAGTATCTCGAGAAAAAAAAAGAAAAATGCAATAAAAAAGAAATTCCATTGCAATTTGAATTTATTAAAAATGATAATTCATAAATGTAAGTCTAGTTAAAAATTAGCTGCTTTACATTTATGTGATTCAGTTTAGGGTGTCATAAGGCTGTCATTACCTACAGTAAATTGAAAAGCTTTAAAAGAAACATAAAATTGTTAAAAATTACAAAACTACCAATTCATGTAAGAATGTAACAAATAAAAAACCATGGGCACTATACACCAATAAGTAATAAATTCTTTGTATTTTAAATTTTCATACAATAGACATACCTATAAGATTTCTAAACACGTTCATTGTTCTCTCTTTCTGATTATATAATATATAATTTTGGATTTTTTTATTTTTCACGTAAATGAAATATTTTATGAAAGTTTTGTGAAATATTTCAAGAAAATAAATTTCATGAAATTTTGAAACCCTACTTGTGAGTGTGTGTGTGTGTGTTTGACGTTAGTGTCTGTAGGTCTTAAGCAGTGTAACTTTTAAAGTACTCAATTTAAAATCTCAGTTACGAATTTGTCTAGGAGCGTATAAAAGGGGTCATTCCAAGGCTACCCGCAGAAATTTTTTTCAGGGGGACCAACGAAAAAACAATATACTTACCACCATAAATTTTGTTTTTTATATCACATCGTAAAGAAAATATTTAACTGAAATTTAGGATTTATAATACATATAAAATATATTTCTTACTTGTAGTATGTATAGTATGTGGTTTGGGCATCAGGTTCAAAAAAAAATTATTATCTAAAAGAGCGGGGGGGCGAGGCCCCTACCAGCCCTCCCCCTCAGGCGGCCTTGGGTGGTTCTTTCGGGAGTAATTCCAATTTTTATGAGATGATTTCAAAATTGAAATTTAGAAAAAACTGTTCTTAGAGTTCATACATTTTTTCAAAATTTCAAAATAATCTTTTGATTTAACTTCTTTCTAAATCTCAATCAAAAAAAAAAAAAAAAAAACTTTCGAAATTGAGTAAAAATTAACCGTGTTACAGGTAGTAGATTTTTGATATTCTTGAAATCTGTATGTCAAACTCGATTGTAACACTATCTTTTCAATAAAAATTGCTAAAAATATGTACTTTTTAACAGAGATTTTAAGTAAAGTTTAATTTTTTTTTATATTAATTATAAAAATGTATTTTATTATACATGGAATGGCTTGCAGACAAAGCAAACTACCGTTTTCAACCGTGTTTGTTCGTGAAACACATGAATACATTATCATAACACGCATATAAATTGCAGTAAGCACAAAATGAATTCGTGTGTGCTTTATTAAAACGTTGAGTGTAGCACTCCGATTAGGTATACGCTTCCTTCGCAAGCCCGTAGCTACGGGAGGGGCAAAAGGGGCGTTGCCCTCCCTAAACCCAATCTTTGCCCCCTCTAAGAATATCAAAAATATTAGAAAGGCTTTTAGGTAGGTATGTCTTTTCAGCGGTTAAGTTTTATTTTCAATACATAATATTATTCGTTTCGTATTTTTGAAATAAATGTATTATTGTAAATTTCCAAAATATTCTATTATACATGGATATTTGATGGAAAGTTACAGTTGTGTTCATTTAATGAGATATCAGTGTAAATAAATTAAAAATTGCATATAAATATTGTTTTTTTGATATAATGCTACCCTTAAAATTGGTTTGCCCCACCGGAAAATTTGATCTGGCTACGGGATTTTTCCTCCGTTAAGACAAATCGTTAAAGTAATAATACACATTTTAATGTCGATTAAATATGGAACACAAACATCACTATTAGAGTAATCGGCGACGAATCTGCGAGTTAATTGTTAAATAAAATGATTATTTTAATTATAATTGTGTTTACAATATAATTGTTTGAATAATACGCCTGAGACGTTATAACCACTAAATCCACGAAAGTGGCAGCTGACCGTCACACGAAATGATGTGCCGTGGGAATATTTCCATAAGAAAGAAATATACATTTGGGAATTTATAGGACATTTTTCACATCATATTTTTCTTTCCTAAATGGATTTTTTTTTCTTTTGTTATATTAACTGACTGCTCTGCTAAGTTAACATTATTATTACATGAAATTATGAGTAATGAAGGAATTAATTATGTATTTTTATTTTTTAAATATTTAATTACCTATTTATTTAATAAAAATTTAACTACTAATTAAAAGAGATCCATAAATATTGTATTGTGTTTTTAAATTCTGAGCGAAGTGAGAGATCTACTATTTTATAACCATATTTATTTTTCTGTTAAAACATTTTATTCACAAACATAAAGTTCATAAGGACATCCTTTTTAATATTAAAATAATAATGTGTAGAGTAAAAAATACGTTATAGATGTGAATTTTTAATTTTCTCGTGTTTTCATACAGGAAAATATATTATATCATAAATATGGATAAAATAATTTATGTTTTAACTGACAATAATTGGGCAGCGTGGCTAGAAGTGTACTCTACGAACTTTTACTTTAATTAATAATAAAAATTTCCATTAATTGAGAATTAATTATTAATTTCCGGATTATTCTAAGGGAATATTCCCTCACTTTTAAATACAGGGAATATGCCAATCACCAGTCACATGCTAAGCGGATTTTTCGATGTAGTGCATATTAAAAATTTTGCCGAACTTTTTCCAAATGTTTTAAAAATGTTTCTTTTAATATTAAGTTTTTATTTTAAACGCCACCGTGTTCATATGAAAATTATTATTATTTATTTTTGATGTAAAACTAATACTACACAAATAAGCTTAATAATTATCATTATTAATAATATATTATTATCTCCGCGATAAAATGAGAATCATTGTCTACTGACTAGGTGTGATCCAAGGGTGAGGGGGGGGTGACGGCGGCCACCCACCACTTTACGTGGCTTGGACTGTAACAAGCTCACTATTATAATAGTATAATAAACACTTGATATTTCTGTAATTTATTAAAAACATAACTTGTAATAATTGATAAATACATAATATTATCATGTGTACCCATGATTTATTTTATTATCCGAATAAATTTACAGCAAAATATAATAAGTACTTTGCCTATAATTGATATCAGATGTACTGAAAACGACAGAATTAAGATAATATTTCAAGAATGTAAATTTGATAATATGTAATTATTATAAATCATCGCACATCGACATCACTGTATTAGTTTACTATATATACAATTAGTTTTTTAGAGGTTTTTTTTTTTAAGGGGGGGGGGTTTATGAACGTTTATAAACACGAATATATCTATTGCATATTATTACTTATTTAGAATAATAATAACTAGAGCGCGGATTTATATGCATGGAAAATAAAAAAAAATTTCATAAAAGAATTTATTTTTTGAACATTTAATTAATACAATATATTATTGAAAAGAATTATGGAACAAAACTCTAAATACTTTTCTTCGTTTTTTTCACTTTCATCATTTTCAGGTAGTTTTAATCTGTATATAAAAAAAGGAATCAATTTATATCAAAAATGTCTCCAAAAATAAATGTACTTACCTAAATGTGAATTTGCCGTGTATTTATATTTATTAATTTAAGTATACCTATTAATTTACGATATTTTGATATTAATCCAAACAATCAAAAATATAATTGTTTTTTTTTATATTATAATTTAAAATAGTATAAATTTAAAAAATTTCTAAAAAAAAAAAACATCGAAATATGCACTAAAAGATTAAATATGCAATTAAAATTGTAAAATAAGCCCTTAAAATAGAAAAATGACGAAATATGCAAAAATATGCACTAAAAAAGTTTTATTTTTTAAATTGTTATGTCATGAAACAAATTTTATGCCCACTTAGCATATTATACGATCAACCAGAATAAATATGCAAATGCATACAAATTCTCGCTTTAATAATAACATATAATATACGAAAAAATTGTTACCGCGATGCCAACTTAACGACCTACGTTATTGTGTTTGCAGAATGAAGACCACCGCGGTATTGTGCACCACGGTCGTGGTGCTGGCGGTGCAAGCGTTATACGTTTCAGCGGCTGGTGAGCGCCAGCTGCAGCATCAGCAGCAACAGCAGCAACAACTGCCCCTGTTCTTCCAAGCCAGTCGGCCGTTCAACGCGCCAGGCGCCCCGCTGCCCAAGTTCGTGGGCATAGGGGGTCCGCAGCAGCCACAGCAGTTCCGCTCGTTCCCGCCGCCGCAGGTGGACGAGGAACAGGAGGACGAGGAACAGCGCAACGACGACGAGGAGCCGCACTTGCAACGCAACGTGCTCGCTCCCACTCCGCTGCCGTTCAGGCCACAACCCACACAACAGGTTAGCATCCCTCTTTTTTATATCATCCGAGTATGATAAATTGCGATTCCGAACTTCCAAATCCCCAAAAATATTTTTAAAAGTTTTTTTTAGTGACCTTTTTTCTCACTAATTAATCTACTTAATAAAAATTATTACGTTTGACAAACATAAAAACGCCCCCCGCCCCTGGAATTCAGTTTCAGTTGAATCGCTTTTTGTTTAAAAGGGCGCATGTCACTTTTTTGGTTAAAATCGGTTTTTGTTGGCTTTTTGTTCTTTGTTTATAGGCCCCTCATATATATTAAAATGGCACTTATACTACGCTGACCATTGCAGGGATATGATAAATATATTATTTTATAATTTTTATTAAAAGGTCACTTGTGCTGCACATGACTTGTCGTTTTAACATAAATCACAAAATAATAAATTTGATATCACTGCTATGGTCATTGATGTGTCATTTTAACACAACATATAATGAATCTAAGCACAAAAAATACAAAAATCAGGTATATCCCAGATAAACACAAATTACTACCTTGATATTATTTGCAAAAGTATCGTTGCGGGCTATCTCGAAGATTATATGTAGTTTTTTAACACCTAAATACATTTTTTATGATCAAAAAAATACAAAACCAATAATATTTTGGAAGTTATGTAGTTTCTTATCATTCCCTAAAACTTTACCAGTTGAAAAATAAACCCTTTTAACAACGAGTGATTCCGTATGGTGGGATAAACGACCCGTCTATTATTATACGAAAACGTCATTTATTTTAACTATCCATCTTATCATGTTCTCGTCCCGTTTTTCTAAATAATTTTCTACAGTATCTACTTATCACATTGTTACGAAACCGACATTTTTTCAAAAATAAAATTTTGGCGTTATCAAACAGATGATCATATTTTTCTGCGCGAGTTTAGTGTTATGTATGCCATGTTTCATTTCGATGAATATTTTCCGGTTAAATTTACAGTTTTCGGGATAACACGTATTTCATTATTTTTCGGTAATATCACGTAAGTACTATTAAATAAATTAAATTACACAAAAAAAAAATTAATAATTCACGTCATTTCCTAGTTATACTTAACTCCTTTGGCGTTCTGGGAAAAGAAAATTGGATGATTATTTCTCAGAAACAAATTAATCACTTTTTTTTTTTATCTCTCCTAGATTTTAATTTTGTTGTTACGTGGTATTATATTGTATTATATACATGGTGACAATCACATTATTATGTTCTGTACACATCCCGTTTTCTGAGAAAGTTAAAAGAAACTTTTAATTTCAATGTCACAGTTCACAGCCCAGCACAATATGATTCGTAATGATTGTTCTCAATTAGATTCTTGGGTTACTAATAAAATAGATTTATAATAATATGTTTTTTTCTTTTTCTGTGGTCCCTCCATTCCTCTAAATAGAAATTCAAATAAATAATGATTTTATTTCGACACAACAAATAATAAATCATTCATTTTTATAATCATATTCCGAATTCCGTGAGCCGTTATTTTATATTAGCTCTCAAATTTATTATGTGTACAGTACTGTCAGTACTTTTTTATGTCATCCCGTATTTTGAATTTTAAAACCAGATAACCCTTGTCTTCCAGACGTGTTATTATTATTATTGCTGTTTTCACTTCCCCCCGCCCACCATTCCAATAGTCGGGATCATTAATTCAAGATTGTTATTATTGCGTTGTACAAAAAGCCGAACCGAAAAGAATTTTGGTGAAATCGTACAATTTTTTTCTTTACCTTTAATCGAATTGTACAACAATTTTGTGACAAAAAAAAAACCCCCCGAATGAAAAGATTTCAAAGGATATTGTTCAGCCACGTGGGAAATGTTTTTCCTACTTTGGATTTGCCGTACACTTTAATCGACCTTTACCACGATATCGTTTTCTCGAATTCATGATGTTGAAATACTTTCTGTTTACAAACAAAATCACGGTTTTGTCGGTTTTGTGTTGTTCAATATTTTTCCATTACGAAAAACATTTTCACAACGTTTTTTGTGAATTGAAAGCCGATTTTTTAATCCCCAAAGTCTATTTTAACGTGTTAAAATATTCGTCTCCACGACATTTTTACAAATTATGAAATCACATTTTGTTTCAGAAACACGCGGTATTCATTATATCGTTATTTAACATTCTATTTCTATGTTTTTTTTTTTTTAACTCGTTATAACATTTTACATCAAACCGTGCGAATAATAATTTGCAATTCATTCACACTTACGTATTACGGTGCATAAACATTCAAACTGGAGGCCGTAAGTGATTGATTTCCATACGTAATGTATTTATATGCAATAATGCGATTTAATTACTCGCAGACGACCTACGGGTAAAGCGAGATCTTCGTTTTGACAATGAAATCGCTCTTGGTCTTCGCGTTTTCATTATTTCGATTTCATCGACGAAAATATAATACTTTCTGCGAGTAACGTGCGTTAAATTTGATCGTCTCGTCGTCGCCGCGCCATCGCCAAACCAGGCTTTATAAAGTCTTAATTGGCTCCTTACCAAATTTATAAGATGACTCGGTCGAAATGAAAATTACCATCCCAAGGTTTCGATCCTCATTAAATCCCGTAAACAGTTCGTCGAAAGTCGTCCGCGGCGACTGACTGTAATAATATACTATATGGTAATATGCAAAGCTAGGATTTGTATGCAATAAAAAATTGTAAAATATGCAAAAATATGCATTTAAATTTTTATAAGATAAACACAAAAATATAGTTACAAAAAAAAATATTTATTTATTGGAATTCATCAACGATTGGCTGTTTGTCTTAATATAATATAATTCAGAAATAAAATAAAATAAAATAATTTAGAAACAAAATTTATAATTCACATTCAGTAGTGGTAACATGCTACAACGTGTGTAACATGCTACGACAACAAATTATTTACAAAATATACTGTAAAACATGCATTTTTCACACATTCTTATGATCGAAATATGCAATAATATTCATTTTATTCAATATATTATGCAAAAATATGCATTTTATCCAAAATATGCAAAAATATTCGAAATAAAAACACCACCATTTATCTTATCATGAGATGATTCGTTGACATTCGTGACGAAATCAATAATTAGAAGTCGCAAAAAAAAAAAAACATGCTGTAGCATATAAATCCTAGCCCTGGTAATATGTTACGTTGCAGATAAATACAAGGCGGTTCAGTACGCTACCCATTGACTAATCTCACACACACACACACACACACACACACACACACACACACACCTGTAAGCTTGTTTCCTACCCAAATCGGTGTTTTTATTTACGATCGATGCAGAATAACGAGAACACAACGTGTACTTAGGTAGAAAAATCTATTTCACCTCAATCGTTAATACCACAGTCGCGTGTTTATTTTTATCGAACCTCCGTGACGCGAACCTCGCGGAGATTAGATAGAGTATTTTACATTTTCCACAACATAAAAAAACTGCAAAGTGATTATATAATATAATAATATCATCGTTGACACAAAAAAACTTCCTATGTGCAAAATTTACGATTTTGAGATATCGGTATCTCTAGATACAGAAAAAATAGGCCGTCATTATGATAAAATCTCCTATGTGGTATCTCCATCGTAGAATCAATGAAAAATAATAAATATGTGTTATCAATTATAAATCGTTTATGAAAACCTTCTATGTGAATAAATATTTGGTTAAAATTTCATTGGAAATATTGACATGCAAAGTAGATTTTTCCATGTTTATAAATTATAATAACTAGGGCTAGGATGTTTATGACTTTTTCATAATTTTTCTTTTGGTCGTGCGCCTTGCAGACTAAATTACAAATTCGTTTGGTATGACATACAAGCAGTTGGTTTGAATTTAATTTTGCATATTTTTTTATATTTAGCAATTTTTACGAATAAATGCATTTTTTGAAAAAAATTGTAAATAAATGCATATTTCGATGAAAAAAATTGACAAATGTATTTGAAATCAGAAAACATCATAGAAAGTTGGAAGTTCCGTTCCCCCTATTCCTATAACCTAAATTGACAGGGAAGAAAAAAACTACACTTGTCTTAATTCAGTTATTTTCGAAATACATTCTTGAGACAACATTTCTCTAACAAACACTCAACGGCTATTGAAAAAATCAAATTTAGAAACTAACTTTATTTTTATAAAAGCTAACTTTCGCTTTATACCATCAGAAATAATAAGTATATGTTCAAAGCAATAATCAGGATATAAAAATAATACAGAAATTTTCTGAAATTCTTGATATAAAAAAAATTTCAAAAGACCTAACCAATCGATTATTTTTAAGGTGTTGACGGTTAAAGCAAACTCATCACGTATCATAACTCATCAATATCATTTGGATTTGAGGAAGGGTAACGAAAAAGATAGCATTGAATTCAGTCCCAGAATACTTTTAGACGATTGATTCAAGCTCTGTTAAATTTCTTTTGAATTGATGAAAAATACATAATACTCAATTCGATATTTGGAATGCCAGATAATATTTGCGAATAGAATGGAGGGATAAATCCATAAGAAAGTGAAAATGAAATATTAAACCCCACATTGCAAACATCGGTTAAATACATCGGTAGAATGTCTAAAAAACTCATATTTTCGATTACTGTATATTTTTATCGTAATAATTACCACTGACATTTGTCATCAACCGCCCTCGGCACTAACACGTGTTTGTATTGTTTTTCACGCAGTTTAACCAATTCCGGGTGTCGCCGTCGCCATCACCTTCACCGTCCCCGCAGACCTTGCAGCCGATTCGCATCAACCGACCCACCGAGACGCCGCTCAGAAGAGCACCGCCTCCATCACCATCGCAGTTCAAATCACTGTCCAGTCAACCGTTGTCGGTAAGTTGAGTGTGCCTATATCCGAATTACCAATACGTCACTTCGATATTGTACACAAAATATTACACTCAATGATGTTAACGTTCTTTTATTTAGAAATCTGTTCCTTTTTCTCGTTTCTATGAAAAAAAAAGAAATCATTCCGAGCTCTACTTTAAAACTTTATAAAATAAAAGTATTATAATACAATAATAATAATATTTCAAATATTTCTCAAATACTTTAAATTATCTACTTTGTGTCATCTGTTGGATAGAAATCTTGAGAAATACTATATTTTTCTCCCAAAATATAATAATGATATCTTTTTGAGAAAGACAAAAGAATTACAATAATTACGCTCATAATTCCAAAAATAAAGAATAAAATTTAGGTTCCTTTTCCTTTAAAGAACAATTGAATTCGTCCCATAAAAAAAGAGTAGATTCCAGCAGTCACTCCTTTAGATTGCATTTCTTATTAACACTGATTGTGCTACACGGTGTGTGGTATTCCGCGATTACTAGAAACGTTCAATAACTCGAACGAACTACGTTAAACTGATTTGTTGTTTATCGAAATAGTCGACGGCTGCTCGAAGTGAGAAAAATTCATATTTGCTCACGCAATATGATATTCAATTTTTTAGGTGGAACCCCGATTTTTTTCATAGATTTAAATAGATCGATTAAAAAAAAAAAATCATTTTCATTCTATCTACTATTTGATCCTAAATAAATACTCACAGCAAAGTCAGAGCTATACGAATTTCGTAAAAAAAAATTAAACCTCAATAGATAATCTCAGAATAAGCCATAAGAACATAAGAACATATTATCTTTTGGTCAAATTTTCTTGCCCACGTTAATATAGTTATATATAGGTAGTTATTTATACATTTAAATGTGCAAATATGACAAAATGTCTTTTGACCAGAATTACACATCGTACATAATATCTACTTAAATACAAATTAGCAGCTGAGCCGACCACAACTCGTCGTCTTTCGGCTCGGACTTTTCCTGTGCGCTTCAAAATTGAAAAAAAAATGGCTTTTCATATTTGTTTTGAAAGCGCGAGAATTTCTGCTGCGTATGTTGTGTAGATTTTTGAAAATTCACGTGTCATTAAATATTAAAATATTCTTCTTCGTATTTTTTTTTTTTTTTTGTCATTTATGAATACATCACGTGGTGTATCGTAGTGTACATCACCAAAAAAATAAAAATAAATTATTGTCCATCGGATTATGTCGAGTAAGCCGACTGGATTTTCCACGAATATGACAAAAACCCGTTTGTCGCAAAATTTACAGTTATTTTATTTTTCATTTTTCAATTACGGAAGTCCGGTTTTAACGGATTTGACCACCAGCGGTCGGCGGCGCGGCGACACCGATTTTCGATCATATTTATGTGTATTTATATTTAACGGCCGGACGACCCGCTCTAATGCATATAGCGGTAATCGCGTCCATTGTTATGACTATAAAAACCGACGGTTTTAAACAAAGAAAAAAACAATTGTACAGTGGCGATGATATTTCACACGAGTTATTCAGTACGGCTTATTTACCACAATAGAAACTATATACGAAAATACTTATTATTATTATTGTTAAAGCCCGGATGTTGATGACTAACTGTATTTTCATATTTTTTTCAAATGTCTTCGACAATACTTTTGTAACTTAAACTATGTTTCACAAGTCTAAACGAATAATTTTGATTTATTTTTTAATTTTTAATTTTTTTGGGGCATTTTTTGGTACTAAAAATAAATGTTTTTGTATTTTTACGAAGTTCAAAATTATTCTCCTCTAGAAGAAAAACGATTTTGTTATTATTATAGTTTTTTTCATTTAAAGTATTTATGTCAACTATAGTATTATAAATACTTAATACCTACAGGCTACAGCTATATCAATAAAATTATTTTAAAGTTTTATACCGCTAAATTCATTAATATTTTTAATCAAGAAATAACGTATGCAATTATGACAAATTTTGATATTTTTGTAACATAAATTAATTTAATAATTGCTTTTCTATATGCTTTTAGGAAATTTTTGATACTTTTAAAATTAAAAATGAATTTTTCAGGAAATTTTTATAGAATTTTTTGTGTGTAAATATTCGGGCTCTAGTTATTAAGTGCTGTGTCATTAAATAGCTGTGATAATAATAACAAATATATTAAAGGTTTAATAAATTTATGGCCAAACGACAGTTTAGTGAACGTCAATCGTTAAAATCTGCACCACTTAATGACATTTATTGCTGCTAAATTTTTATAGAAGATAGATAGAAGAAATATTACCATTCTTTCGTTTCTCATCATCTCCATTTAGTCATAAAAACATAACAATAATTAAATAGTTATTAGGAGGTACCTATTTATATACTTAACTCGTAAACACACCATGCGGCGTCGAGTGTAGGCAATTTTGATACTTAAGTGCGTTGAACGTTAACAATGCCTGTAGAAATATTACCATTTATTAATTTAGATAATTAAACCAGATAATAATATTCTCGTTGACCGCATGAGTAGAGTCCCAAGTCTTAGGACACGAGTATTCTCTCCATAATATTAAAAGAAAAGAAAATTCAAAATGAACTCAATCAGAGTTTTAATTTTTCTAACATAACATCCATAGCGATGAAAAATTTTGTATATTATTTCAATATTTGATTCTCAATTATTGTCTAACTAGACAATAAAACAATTATTGTTATAACATATTTCTAGCACCACTATAAAGTTTTAGTAAAACAAATTTTGTTTTTCACAGGAAGAAGCTCAGGAGTTAGAAGAAGAAAAAGAAGAACCCGACCGTCTTACCCAACTCTTGCCTCAGTCTAAATTCACTTGCGGCGGCAAGAAGACAGGATACTATGCCGACGACGGTCTTGATTGCGAAGTGTTCCATTACTGCCAAGATAACGCTAGACACTCATGGATATGTCCGGAAGGCTTTGTCTTCCACCAGGTTGGTATTCCAATACATTTCCATTGCTCAAATGAAACAAGCAATTTTACACATCTCGTTATATTTTGATATACAAACAGTTCTGTTATCGTACGTGTCATGCCAGGATTGTAACAAATATAATTCTGTAATAAATGATTTCAAATGACTTTCTGAAATTAAAAACAAAACAATGAGTAATTAGTAAACTTTACTTATCAACCTAGTATCATGATTCTTTTTAGCAACACTCAGTTCTACAACCATATATAATATTTTTTTCAAATAACATATTTTCTCTTTCATTAAAAATTATGTAGTACATTTTATACTACATTTAAGGACACCAAATCCGTCTAAGAATAATATTTGTATTATTTACATTTTTTCAATACCTACATAATATGTTCACTATCAAAAATATTAAACGTTTTAAAATACGATTTACCATTTCATGACGTTATTTCATTGTTCGTTGTTGCTCACACACACACGCATATATACAGTCAGCTGTTCTATGTAATTTAAATAAGTATATTAAAACTTTTTTATTATTTCAAAGTAAAAAAATTGTGTTCAACAGTTAATTTTTTTTTATTATTGTAGAGTTTCGCTGTATGACGTTTTCTGTGTTCTTTTGACCGAATAATATTTTCCACAGAAAAAAAAAATAATTTTACTGTAGAAATCTGTTAATTAGTTTTTTTTATAACACGTGAAATTTATGAGAAATCACTTATGCAGAATATGATTTTTATTACAAATGAACTTTTATGGTACTTGGCATTAATACATTTTCGAACATAAACGTTGAACTGTTTTCACGTGGGGCAAAATTATTTTTTTTCAAATCTCTATAAGCACATTTTTGGAACCTATACCTTATTTGTATTAACCGTTTTACATTTTAAAATCAAATTTTCACTTAAAAAAAGAAAAAACCCTCCTATTTCGTTGGACTCATTTCCAGTTGAAATTTGTAGTATAATATTGTTTTATATTTAACAATAATGATTAAACAATTACCTTTTTATAAAACCATAATAATTACTTATATTACAAAGTAGAAAAAAATTAGGTACAAAAACGACTTCATAGACAATACTCACAATTAATGTTATAACACAAAAACCGATGAATAAAAGAAGATAGTGCGTTTAAAACAAATTAAATTGAGTATCTACTGCATAATGTAAATTCACTCAAATTTTTACAATCACAGTTAAATATGATATATTATTATTTAATTAAGAGCGAGATAATAAAATTATAATATTTTTAATATGAAATATTTAAAACATGAAACTGAATCCTATAAGATTTGATACATAGTAGTAATCTGTTTCATTGAATTTTTACTTACAATAACTAATTTAATACAAACTGTTTACTTAAAACCAATATTTAAGACATAACTGAAACTAGTAAGTCAGTGGGGGAGTCAATGTACCCTTTCAACCCCCCCCCCAAGTCGTCAAGTCATGCCTAGGACTTCATTGTTTATAATTAGGGTTCGGGAATTATTGCACACAAATTACTAGAAATATGCATCTAAAATAACTAAAATATGCAACTGATTTTATTTTTTTTTTAATTTGATATTACATTTTAAATTCAGACAATGATTATGTATATTTATCGACGTATAACAGTTAAAAGAAATGAAAAAAGCTAGACATAAATCGTACCTTGGATGTTCTTCACTCCTTGGGTGGGATACTCTTAGTGGGTGTATTACATTTTAAAGAAATCTTTTCTTAATAAAACGAAAAAAATAACCCTCAGATTTGTAAAACCAATACATTCTTCGCTTCACTTTCATCTTAAAATGATGTTGACCTTTAATTATTAATGTATCAAGCATTAAACGTAAAGATGCATAAGTGTGCTTTAAATTTGTCATATTATATTCGTAAATATGATATAAATTTCTTAAAATGTGTTTTTACCAATAAATCGCAAAATACGAAAAAATATGCACAACAACTATTTGTATTTGAGTCCATTATGTTTTGAAACAAATATATATATCTCACTTAGATTATTCTGCAACCATTAATAAAAAAGCCACACATACTTCGCACGACGGGTGGGATTCTCTTGACGGGTGTGTTGAATTTTAAAGAAAAGATAAATCATTTCTTCAATAAAACGATTCTGAACGAGGGAAGTTAATAATATAAAAAATAAATGAGAAAAAAAATGTTAGAAAAATGTCCAAAATTTTTTTTTCACATTTTCAAAATTTTCTAGCGCCAAAATCTTTCTTATATGATTTTCTATCTATGTTTAAATTTTCATATATATCAAAAAATGATGGTTTCCGAGTCGTTTTTGTCAAATTTTGGGTAGTTTTTTCCAAAAAAAAATTGAAGAATTGAGAAATTCAAAAAATGACCTCTTTAAAGTACAATCTAGATGCAAATCCGGTTTCAAAAAGTTATTGATCGAAACTTTTGGACAAGTATTTCTATATGAAAAGTTATACACAGAAAAAAAAATAATAATAAAAATAAACATCATTGTAAAAACACTAGCTTCTTTACTTCGTTCAGAATCTAAAATAAAATATGCAAATGCAACAAGTCCCGCCGAACCCTATTTATAATCTATTGACACGATCGATTAATATACTAAACGTTTCCGTCGCTCTACAGGTGCACCTGATCTGCATGCCGCCCAGCAGTGAGAATATTTGCAAGCAATCGACGCAGTACCACTTCGTCAACGACTTCCTGTACCGGCCGGTGAACACGGAGGAAGCCAATTCCCGGCCGAACGTGACGCTCAGGTACGGCGACCGGTACTATCCGGGCAGCAGTTTCGAGGCGGACGAGGAGTACGACCGCGAGGAAGAGGCGCCGGCGCCCAGGCCGCAGCCGCAGCATCAGTTCAGACAACAACAACAACAACAACAGTCGGGATTCAGACCGCGGGACAGACAGCCGCAGCCGCAGCCAACGCAACAGCACGTGCAGCTGTCGTCCACGCCGCGGACGATCCAATTGGTGCAGCAGCAGCCGCAGCCGCAGCAATTCGTCCGGCTGCAACCGTCGCCGAACCAGGTGTTCCACTCGTCCGAGGAGGTGAACATACCGCTCCAACAGCGAAGACCGGTGTTGCAGCTCCAGCAGCAGCAGCAACAGCAACAGAGGCCCAATTTCCAGCAGCAACAGCAACAAAACGAGTTCGACTTCAGGAGAAAGTAGTGAGATGGCCGCGAGTCGCACAAAGTCCGGTCCCGCGTATACTCGTCGCACAACACGTATTAGTATAATAATATAACATTATTGTACTGTGTACACGTTACGAACGGGACCGGATCTAAATAGTTTTTGAAAAACAGTATTTATAATAATTATAATTATTATTATTATTATTTTATTTTATTATTATTATTATTTTTTGTATCATTATTATTATTCTCTAGAAACGTTAGAGACTATACCTTATAATATACTTCATACACTCGTATACACATATTATACGCTTAGAACTCTGCTTTGTACTGACTACTGGTATGTGTATTGTGCGCAGTGACTGGAACTGAACCGTTAAGAACCGGTTTGTGGAACCCAAAAACCTTTAAAATATTGAGAACCTATCCAAATCTAACTGAATTTTCACATTTTCAAAGAACCGGAACCGAATCCGGAAATTTTAGTTTGAAATGAAAATTATTAAACTTTACAAAACCTATTATTTTGTTTTTATTCTTAAAATTTAGAATTATTTTGAAATAAATTTCTAGGACCGGTTCTAGAATCAAAGATTTCATAAATAATTGAAAACCATAGCCAGAATCTTTTAAAAAATAAATAAATAAGAACCGGAACCGTAAAATCCAAAAGGTACTTTTCAAAAGGTAATTCAGTCCCTGAATGCACGTGATAAATTTTATTGACGAATGATTGGTCTATCGTATGTATCAGCGTTTGAAAAGTAATTTTTATTAAATTAAAATTAAATCATATTCGCGTTAAAATTGTCAAAATATGAATTCACACACTCATTCTTCGTTCGTTTAAATCAATTTGGAAAATTAAAAATTAACTCGTGTGCATCGATATTCAATTTGAAAACAAAATTATTCAATGAAAACACTACGAGTATTGCATAAAATTAAAAATAACGGTTTTTACATCGATTTCGAGTCATTCCGCGTTCACGTTAATTTAAATGCAAATAACGAATTCATAAAACCATTGAATACTTTTAACAAAAAAAAAAACTCATTCTAAACTTTTATGTCTCAAAAAAGAATCCGTTCAAATAGCTTCCAAACACCAGTGTTCACGCGATATTTTCCGATTCATTCGCTCACGAAGATGTCTGTGGCCGCAAAAACCTCATATACACACGTCATACAATTGTCATCTTTTAATAAATGTCTAATTCTTTTTCCATTTTTCAACAACGTGTTTTCATGCTAACTTTCATCAGCTCTCAAATAAAACAATGTCTGCAAAAATCATACGACTCACTCGCTTCTAATTATCATCATCCTTAATAGTCTAAACTGATTCGTTTAATAGTTTCAAATCGCTTGCAATTACAACTAAAGAAAATAAAAAAATAACACGATTTTCGTTTTTTTTTTTTTTCTCATTCATTCTCACGCCATTTTTGGAAAATCATTATATTATGTTTTTTTGGTTTTCTCATATCTATTTATTATTTTGTCATTACATATTTTAATTTTATTCAAACATCCATAAATGTAATATTAAATGACATAAACACATTAATATAACATAATTATTAATTATTATGCTCACTATTATACAAAGAACCAGAGGATCACAACACGCAATAAATATGTCTAACGTAGTAATTAAAATAAGACGCGATAAATCATAATATAATTATATATTATATATATTATCTTATTTTCACAGAATAGTATTTGTGAAATCATTAAATCCCATTTTCAATCAGCTAACAGATTATGATTAAATGTTAGAGTATATTACTATAATTATTATAATTATTATTTATGAATAATTTTCTATTTACAGAGAATCTTTGATATAATATTTGTATCATACTGCCAATATTGTTCTTATGTACCAACGTATTTGTAACTATCGTTTATGATAATCATATTATTATGTTTTATTCTCGATTATGTCAACGTCAATAAAACGCTTGTGATTAAATAATAATAAAAAACGTTGTTCCACGAATTAAATTATTTCCTCGTCCAAATGTAAAATTGCTATATGTTGCTCTTCAGGAATTCTACGTATATATAGTGCGGGCCGATGAAATGCCGGTAGTCTAGAATGACCTTATTTCTAAAAATACAAAACAGGACACGAAAAAAGATAAATTCAGAAATACCATATTGAAGAAATAAAAAGAAAATTTCAGCTATTTAAAATACACAATTTTAAGTAAACTTGTACCTACAGCAACTTAATTTTGTAAGTTTAGACCAAATACACTTTCAGAATTCGGGCAACATTACTAAAAGCATCTGATGCGCACTAGGGCAGGTCATGGTGATTCTGTACGTCTGAATATTTTTTAGACCTGTAGTCAGTAGCTATTTATTTCAAAAGGTTGAATCAGGGATTTTTAAATCTGATGTTATAAACAAATATTAATTTGGTATAATACAAAAGACTTCACTGTTTAAGCCCAAAAAAGTATGATGTATACGTATTAATGAAACCTTGTATTTACTCGAATGTTTATTTCCTTATAAAAGTTTCTTATAAAACATTCAATATCCAAATTGGTAGAATATGCCCCTTTTTATGAAGATTTCATTCATAAAATTCTGGATTTTTCTACAAAAGGTCAAAAACGTCAATGCTTTAACTGTGCTAATTATAATAGAAAAATTAAAAAGTCAGTTATAAAAAAAAGATTGTTATGCAAAACGATCAGATTAGGTGATCATTTGATTTAAATAAATTGAAGTTAAACGTTTTATACTATAATAAAACTTTAAAGTTATAGTACGTTATACTACTGATAACATTTAAACTTCTAAATTTGTTGATCCTCGAGAAATAATGACATTTATTTGAAAATCAAGACAAAAAGTGTTTTGTAGGAAGTTTTTCAGGTCAAAAGGACCAAAAGACGAATAAAAGAACAATCCTGTATAAAATAAGACGCATGGTCAGTGGTCACCCTACGGTAGCCTTCTAAAATGTTAACACTTAACGATTTTTTCACTTAATTTATCGATATTGAACTAATTACACGAAAATCCAATTTATTTTATCACGACTTCTGACTGGCTTTAATGGTTACAAGCAATGCTTTGAATCATTTTTTTCAAAACCAAATTAATCCTAAGTTTCTCATTTCCACTACCGAAGCCAAGCTTTAAAAATTTAAAACCAATGTAAAACTAAAAACCTATAACAAAAGTAAACAGTTAGCAAATTATTAAGATAAAATTATATTTTAGAAATCGTCGGTAATTTTCTACATTGTTATAATGCTCGTATTTAAAATTTAATATAGTAAATGCTTTTTCCGTCTAACTAAAACCCAGAATTTGTTTTATTATATCATCAAAGTTTTATGAATTTGTACAAAATTTGTGAAAGCCGAACATACTTCACACCATAAGTATTATTCACTTCTCTGGTTAGGTACTTGTTGGTGGGTGTGTTAAATTTTAAAGAAACAGTAAATCATTTCTTCAATAATACGATTCTGAACGAAGTTATAATAACATAACACGAGTCCTCTTAGTGGGGCCCAGTACTCATATGTATGTGAAATTAAATTAAATAAAAATAAAAAATAAATAAATAAAGAACAATAACAGTCCTCATTTTCAACACACCCACCAAGAGTACCTGACTCGAAGATCAAGAACGAAGAATACCCATGGTGCGAAGTATGTTCGGCTTGCATGGTCTATACTTATCTTTGCTTTGCTTTAGTAACGGAATTATTTTACTTTACTTAACTTTGTTTTATTTTAATTTACTTTACTTTTTTTATCCAATAAATAAAGAAAAGGAAAAGAATTATGAGAAAAAAATTTTCAACATTTTTTTTCACATTTTCAAAATTTTCTTGCACCAAAATATTTCTCGTATATTATTGCTTACCTATGTTTAAATTTTAATAAAATTTGGAATAAAAAAAGATAGTTTTCGACTCATTTTTGTTAAATTTTGGCTAGTTTTTCTCAAATTTTGAGAATATAATTAGGAATTTCGAAAAATGACCTTTTTAAAGTACCATTTAGAGAAAAATTTGATTTCAAAAAGTGGCTGGTCGAAACTTTTGGGCAAGTATTTCTATACGAAAAAATAAAAATAAATATCATTGTAAAAACATTAACTTCTTTGTTTTGCTCAGAATTAAAAAAAAAATTCCTCAGTAAGTTAAAACTCCTTCAAGAACTTTTGATTTTAAATACAATTTATTTAAGTTACAGTAGCGTTTATTCTGAAATATTTGAAGAACAAAATTCAAAAGCTATGCGAAGTATTATTAATTTATATATTAATATATTTTAATTTTATACAAAAATTGTATATTAATATTTTACATTTTACATTAAATAAAAATATTATTAAAATTTTGAATCATTAAAATATTTTTTAACTCTTCAAGCGATTTTTTTCATTTTAACGTCTATTGACTATTAGTATTCGATAAGACATCTTCAGCAAACATTTTCATAGACCTAATTTTAGAATTTAGAACACGCCATTGCTTAGGTACTAAAAAAAGTTATAATTTCGGATGGTCACTAATTGAATGACGGCATCCACATATCTATTATCTAATGGCATTGCTCTTAAATTAAAAATGATAACTCCCTCTCTAGTAGAAATTAATACTTCATTTGTTGAATACGAAGAATTTAATTTAGAAAGAAAACTTTTTTGGATATAAATACTTTTCACGCGGATTATTTTCAATAAAACTAAACCTTTTTTAAAATGCCTACCTTTTAGATTCTGAATGAAGTGAAGAAGCTAGTGTTTTTACAATGACGTTTATTTTTTTTTTCTGTATACAACTTTTTGTATAGGAATACTTGTACAAAAGTTTCGATCAATAACTTTTTGAAACCCGATTTGCCTCTAGATTGTACTTTAAAGAGGTCATTTTTTGAATTTCTCAATTCTTCAATTTTTTTTTTGGAAAAAACTACCCAAAATTTGACAAAAACGACTCGGAAACCAT
>JAIPRM010003104.1:0-27342 GCA_025469315.1 Stegophylla sp. TES_Ste_2020 | reverse complement strand
TTCAACTATAAAATCATAATACATAAATAACTGGCTATATATACTACACACTTGTTCATTTGTTACTGCACATTCGATATTTGCTACTACACACTGTGTGTGCTACTGCACACAATTTTAGGCCATGGTGGAGAACATACGCGGGATACATTGTTGAAATCGATCGTATGGAAATGGAACGTCGTTATGAGATCCAACCAAACAACGGATCTTATTACGTTTCCGCCAAAAATTTCTGACGGAGACGCGAATAAAATATATTTATTTTGTATTTAAACGGGTGAAGCCAAATTACAATAATTATGTGATGTAAGTCTAGTACGTTGATAAATTAAGTGTTTTTTTTTTTTTTTTTTAATAAGGTTAGGTTACTGATCTATGTGTACCATATATAAATAGTATGATTTATAAAAATATTTAAATACAAATGGTTCAAAAATATATGAGTAGATACGATTTAGTAGGTACATTATACATTTGAAATAATTTAGCGCATAACAAAACTTAACAATAATAATAAGACATTACAACATAAATTGAAGTTATACATATATATAAGATTATAAATTATAAATCAAGTAATAAAAATATTTTCCACAACTATTTAAATTATTTAAGTACATATTAATAGAATCAATTGAAACATGTAAGAACAAATCAATATTTAAATTTTATTCACCGACTGCATTATCCTATTTATAAGAGCATTTTCCAAATAGTTTACCCGCTAGAATGGCACACAAAAAGTACTGACTTGTTCTACGATTTGGTAAATTTAATGCGGATAGTAATTCGGGACTTTAAATAAACTCATTTGCTAATTTGAAAGCAAAGCAGAGATCTAATTTTTCTCTTTTTTTTCTAACGACTCAGTCTTAAGAAAGATCTTATCGACTTATGAGATGAATGAGGTAATCGTTCAATACCACTTCTAAACTCTACTATACATTAGGGTGACCATATGTTCTGTTTTATACAGGATTGTCCTTTATTTCGGCTCTATGTCCTGTTATCCTGACAAACTTCTCTCAGGATGCTTTTTGTCCCGTAATTTCAAGTATGTCCCATATTAATCCTGTTTTTTGACTTACTGTTTATTTAAAATTTTTGAAATAAAATTATTAAATAAAATAATGTAATGTTGATGTGAAATATAACACATTCAGTGTATAAAAATATTCATCACAGAAATTTTACAAAATGTTTAATTATTGATACAAATTATGAAATTTAAATATTCAATATATTATTAAAATACATACATTTTTTTTAAATGTTTAATCATGTTAAATTAATTTATGGAGTTTTAAAGTTTTTGATTTTATTCATTTAAACATTTATCATTATTATTTTTTAAGTTTTTTATGCTACTTTTAACTTTCAGACAATAATAATAATAATAATTTATTATTATTACACCTTTGTCACATTTCGTTGTCAATGGGTTAAAAGGGTTTTTGACTAAATGTTTGAAAAAGACTTTGTCGACTAGTCGTCGTAGGGGCCACCGGCATAAACGTATTTTATATTCGAATAAAATGAAGCATGTCCGCATAACTCGGCCTTTTTACACCTGAAGCTCTATTATCATAACTAATTTTTCTATTTTTCTATCTATTTCATCATGTTTAATGTATGTCATCAGTTTCTTCCTCTTGCGGTCTTTCTGTTACAATTGGTTGATGAGCACAAACATTTATTGTATATTGTAAGGAATACTATTATCGATTTTGTGACAAAATTTGTGCTATTTTAGTTTAAAATATATTACTTCAATTTTACGCTTAGTGATCTGTACACATATGGGTAGAAGCTAATTATATTAAATAAATAAATCAGGCAGAGTGCGTGGTTCAATTTGTGGGGGGGGGGCTATAGATTTTATACGAGTTTTCTAAAGGTTTTAATAATACATATTTTCGAATGCAATCTATCTGAATGGTCAATTATTATGAAATGTTTATTGTCGAAATTTCGATCCACTGCTTTTGTGATAAGTTTCAATATTAAAATTAATAAATGAAGTATGTAAAGAATAAATGAAATAATCATGCTATCGTCCTTAATTCACGTTTCTAAACTTGTATGCCCCGAAACGTCCAAAAATCCAATCCATAGTTATTGATTTGCAATCACATTTAAAAATTTTCCAATTGATTTTAGTGTTCATATTCGTGATTTAAGCACTAAATATTTTCTTTTAAATTTTAAAATAATAATAATAATGATAATAATACGTAATCTTTGCACAATTATAATAAATTACATTGTGATTGAGGAGAATTTATTTGCATTTTGTAGCACGATATAATGAATAAAATATACTCAAATATGTAATTTAAAAAAATCATGATATTCAAATATGCTATTTTGAAGTAAAAAATAAATAAAATAATAAAATAAAATATATAGTTCCTTATCTATTATAAAATTGTCTTATAGAAGTCAAAAATTTAGAATTATTTTGAGGAGTTTTGGGGTAATAGTTCCATTGACGATTGTTGAGAACAATTATTACCATAAATATAACTACCAAAATAGTGATTACACACAGAAAAAAAACTTTTCCTTCTGAAATCAAATTATTCTTCGTTTCAACCAGAATCTAAATTACTTGTACGCAGGTATTCACCCCTTACCTTGATTACGTCCCTGGTTCCAGGTGAGATTGCAGAGGGACACCATAATTTATAACAGAATATTATTTAACACATTGTCTTTTTTTTTTTTTTTTTTTTTGAAAAAACAAAAGATACTGACCATGAATGCACTGGGTTACCAGTTATAAGCAACTGAATGAACGGAACTGTTAATTCAAAATGTAAGTCAGTATCTAACGGAAAATCAAAAACAAAAAAATGCACCAGGAAATCATCTAACAAGTGTGGGATAACCAGGCTAGAACCGTAAAACGTTACGGTAATAATAATAATAACGACAGCCGATGAAACGTTGCGGTAAATACTTTAACCGCGTCGTCGTTTCGTTACAATAAATCGACTCGCCGAGTGATGGCGACACGAACGATTTATTATTCGTTTAATTTATAAACGGTACACGCGTAAATTATTATGGGCGTACGTCTGCGCGTTATTTATATTTTTTTAAAAACGGTCGTAAGTTTTGTTTTTACAAAACATGTCGACATTTTTCACCGGCGCGACCACCTCGTGCTGCGCGGAACGCACGAGTGGCGTTCACCCGACCCCGGACCTCGGAGTCCGCGTCCAAAGTCTCGTGCGAATAAATAAAAAATAAATTTAATGGGTTTCTCGTAATAATAATTATATTATTATTATTATTATTATTATTATTATTATTGTTGTTTTTATGTTCCACGTGACCGTCTGCCGCAGCGGGTACCTAATACAATAGTTTGCGCACGTTTTAAAATTTCTCGGTTGAAACCTTTAACTCGTTTGCGCACAAATTGTTGTCAAAGGAACCACTCGATTGCGCAAAATATACTGTAGACGGAACCACTTTATTGCGCACAAAATATTATGAAATTAACTATATAATCGTTAACAAAATAAAAAGGAAAAAAAAGGTCCAAAAGGAATAATTTATAAAACATTTGAATGGGTAAACGAACGATCTAAACGATAGCTATTTTCAAGATTTCAAACATGATTAAAGATATATACAATTAAAAGTAATTATTATCTTTAATCGTGTTTTAAAATAACGAGTTTATCTATAATTTAACTCGTTATACTTAGATAAAATGTATTTTAATATTTATCATTCATCGCTAAACTGTTGTATTGAAATCGCTTTAGTTTCGACTATTCACTCGTACAGGGTACAGCGCGAGGGGGCGTCCTTGACTCTATTTTCAAGGAGGGGCGATTTTTAAATATTTTTTTGATTCTAGAAGAAGCTAGTGCTTTTACTATGATGTCTATTCATCATTTCAAATTTTCGTATAGAAACACTACTTTTTCATCAAATACCTGTTTAGGTTAGAAATTGCATTCCTACAGTAATTCAGATGGTTTTTCAAAATTCTCAATACTTTTTCTTCCAAAAACAAGGAAAAACTGTTGAAAAATTTAGTAAAAACGGTCAAATGCGCCGTAGACGAAATTTACATGAAACCGATTTTAGTAATTTAGCCGTAACCTCAAAAACTAGAAGAATCAGCAACTCAAAATTTTCACCCATTTATACATATATTATGGATTGCTTGAGTAAGTGGGAAGGGAAATTTGTGCGCAAACGAGTGGACACATTAGAAATAATCTGTGCGCAAATGAGTTGTAAAAATGTGCGCAAACGAGTTGTAATTTTAGTGAATGTGCGCAAACCAGGTGCACGACATACACGTTTACCAAAGTTCCGAACCAGTCGGTTTCGCCGATATGCGCCGGCTAAGTTTTTCTAGGTGGAGTTATAGAGAGAAAAATACAATATATTTTTTACCAAATAACTTATAGTTAAGATTTTTCAATTGCTGTGATTCTTACCTATTGTTAAAAATTATAAATATTGATTAAACGACAATGAATACGACTTATGGATAATTTAATCGACAAAATCGATTGATTAATTGTGCAGAAATTGATAAGTTAAAATAATTGAATAGTATAGAAAAGGACAGTTATAAGTTTGGTTCGAGTAGAAATCCGAATTTACTCAAAACAGAACACAAAGAATTTTCATTTGTAAAAAGCACATAAAGGAGACATTCAAGGGTTCAATCCCGTTCGAAATTGTATGAACACAAACAAACTTGTTTTTATTGACAACTTGGTGGTTTTTTTATTGTGTAAATGGTAAATAAATGTGTGTGTTTTGTTACAATACTAGTAGAAATAATATAATATATTCATAAACCCGTGTCTTTACAAATCACTTATATTTTCATTTTATAAATTTGATATAGCCTTGATAAACTTCCAAAAAAATGTATATAAATTAAAATAAAATAATAAAAACACGTGTTTTAGTACTTTTATTTAATTCGAATTTAACAATAACATTATTGTGATGCTGTGAAATTAAAATTTCTTTATAAATATTTTCCTGCTACTTATACAAAATATACTCCCGTATATTTTGCTATTTGAAAGAATACTCTTGGTAAGTGTCTTAAATTTTAAAGAAATGATAAATAATATTCCCGATTAAACGATTATGAGTAGAGCAGTATAATAATAATACATAAAGTTCTATTTGTTAAAAATTAGTTCCATAAATTTTAACAAAAACGCAATTATAACATCAATCCCTAATTCTTATTGAATAACATTACAAAGCGTATAGTTCAAAATTGGAATAATTGTATAGTAGGTACAGATTTTAGTTAGTTTTACTAGTAATATACTAAAATTCGGTTTTTTAGAAATTAATTCTTGTTACCTCCGAGTGCAATAATTAAACAATAAAGATATATTAACCTAGGGTGACCATACGTCCTGTTTTATACAGGATTGTCCTTTATTTCGGCTCTGTGTCTTGTTGTTCTGACAAACTTCTCTCAGGATGGTTTTTATCCTGTAATTTCAAGTCTGTCCCATATTAATCACGTTTTTTGACTTTATATTGATTTAAAATTTTTGAAATGAAATTATTGAATAAAATAATGTAAGAATCTAAAAATCTTGTGGATACCATTAGATCAATTATAATCGTAAAATGAATTCGCAAGTTTTTTATTTAGAAAGTAAAATATACAATGTACATGAATAAAGGATTTGAAGAAATTTTAAAAAGTATCAATTTAGTTTAATTATGACGTTATTTTATGTTATTCAAAATAATAATTTTATGTGATTAAATTTAATCTATACTTTTTCACGATTCAAAAACATAAAAAAAATTATTTATTTATATATGTGTGTGCGTGTGTGTGTGTGTGTGTGTGTGTAATAAATACTTATTTATTTAAAAATATTATGAAAATATTTTTGTCCTGTATTTTATTTTCTTAAATATGGTCGTCCTATATTAAACTAACAGTCAAAACCATTTTACTAAATAAACGATTTATCGTTTCTTTAAAATTCATTACGCCCACCAAGTGCACCCCACCCGAGTAGCGAAGAATACCCATGGTGCGAAGCGTGTCGGCTTCTTTTTTTCTATTTACGGTTTTATTAAATTTTTGAGTTTGGTTCGTTATACCCGCGATTGAACCGCGTTTCGAGCTGAGCGGTTATCGCGCAGCGGGCGGTCACCGCCGCCACAGCCTCCGAGCTCCCGGAGATCGATGACCGGCCCGGCGTCGTCGTCGTCGTCGTCGTATACTTTATTAATTTTCATACGTAAAAATATATAATATGATATAGTACGGTGCGCGTGATTTATCGTAATAACAATAATAATAAATAACGTAAGTTATAAAAATAATAATAATACAAAGACCATAGCGGCGGCGGCGGCGGCGATGGCAATGCGCGGGTAGGTATATGCGAGCGCATAACGTATTATATAGATGTGGGTCTGAGGCATAATACTGATCGGTATAATTTGGACAATAACGCGTTGGCGCCGGCCGAAAATGAAAAAAATTCCATCATACTTGGCACCGTAGGCATTATTATTTGCTCGTCACACTTGATACTAGTCGGACGGGACGAAATTTAATTTTCGGGGGGAGTTAAAATCAACAAAAGAACAATATGAATTGAATGAATCAGTGATAACGGAAATTAAACAAAAACATTTATAGGTTCGATTGATACATAATATTTAATATGAATAACTTTGAAAAAATTGATTCATGAATATGATTATTGAAGCTAATGGGATATTGATTATGTAGAATACGTGTGTAAAAGAATATTTCAATGTGCACTTACTATTGACTTTCTAATTTTTCTGACCCATTAAACTTTTCCATTCAATGAATAATAATTGTTTTCTCACATTAAATCCGGATATACTTCACATCATGGGTATTCTTCACTCCTTAAGTGGGTGCACTGAATTAAAAAAAATGATTAATTGTTTCTTTAATATGAAGGTTCTTAACGGACATTCAGTATATTCATATAATCAAGATAATTTTACTTAAAAGATTATTAATATTAAGATATATGTATATATATATATATATATATATTGTGCTCAGCCAATTTTATATCCCACTACTAACTAAGAACAGGAGAAAACATTAGAAGAAATGGCCACAATTTTCTTACTCCAAAACATATATATCATATTGTCAACTTACATTAAATTTTTTATTAAGTTTATATCAAAAAAAAAAAAAAAAAAATGTTTTAAAAAAATTTGTGTCAAGTTTTAAGTAGTTTTTCCCAAATGTTGAGAACACTATCGAGAATTTGGAAAAATGAACTATTCAAAGTACCAACTAGAGGTGAATAGTGATTCAAAAAGTAAGTTACTTTTTAAACTTGTTAATTTAATTAAATGAAATCAAATGCAACATACGTTTAAAGAGTGATTTAAAATCAAAAGGTGCTAATTTTTTTAACTAGTTAAAATTCCATTGAAATAGAAATAAAATAACTTAACTAAATTAAAAATAAGTTACTTCTTTTTTTTTTACTTCAAACATACAAGCCATAAAAACATAACACAAATTTTTGATACAAGTATATAATATATGCGACTGGCCAAATATTGAATTCGACATTCACATATAATGTCATATAATGTCGAAAATGTGTAAGAAAAATATTTAATTCATATTATATTCACTAGATATTCTAAAAAAATTCGAAACTTGAGAAGGCAATTTATAAAATCAAATTAAATCTGCTTATTTACATAAACTTATAGCAAAATATAATATTTTGATTCTCGCACTTTTACTTCAGTATTAATACAACTTAAGTGATATTATACATGTAATATTTCTATTTTTTTTTCTTGATGATAACAATTTGTTCTAAACAATTTTTAAATAAGACGAAGATTATTTTAACGTGACTACAAAGAAGATAAACTGAATTTGAATTAGCTGAATTAACTTAATTTAATGCGTACTGTGCAAACAAATGTAACTCATTACATTATGTTAGAACTTACTTTCAAAAAATAAAAACATGTTAAGTGACGTAACTCTTGACTTAACTGTTTAACTCGTTATTTCCCAGTCTAAAGAATAATGATATGATTTTTTTTTAATTGTACAACTATAATACAAAATGTTTTACTGTAGTTCGAGTACTTATATGAGTAATTTTTTGCAGTGATGAAATTAATAGCAGTTAGTATTTCACAATTAGCGTTTAGGAATTGCACAATATGTGTTGAACCACTAGTTCAATACCTTACAGAAATAACGTACTTAAACATTTATATACATTTCAGTGATTGACGGACGTTAGTAACGTGTGCACACACACATTTATATTTATTGCAACAGTACGAAAACGGATTTTCGGCAAAAAAACCATTACGACCGCATATTATTGTCTTTATTACTACGCATACATAATATTATAATATATTAGTCTGCCATGTGGACGTGTTCGCGGAACTTCGAGTTATAGTTATTGATCCGAACTTAACGCACTCCTATTCGGTAGTGTACTCACCACTCGATTACCGATTCAAACACTATTTCCGGTAATTAAACCCAGACGAGACGTCTCGAATGGATTTGGTGCACACTCGATAAACCAAAAACATCAGTTGTCTCAACTGCATTGAGATTTCCTTTCACGTCGTTTGCAACGAAATTCTCGTGAATAAACACTGATCATTGGACTGTATAATATTATCGTTGAAAGGCCAATTGAAGAAACACTTACTTTTTTTGAATTCGAAGTCATCATTGAAATGGATAATAATATTGAGATAAATGAAACTTATGGCCAAATATTTTCACCCTAAAATGATTAATTCCATCCTAAAGTCATTTTTTTATTTAAATGACAATGATAAAATAGTGTCGATTAGTGTAAGACACTGTATGAATATCGACATTATTTTTAAATAATGTAATCCATCATAAAATTAAACTTGAGTGTTATTTACAGCTGCGTTTTATTTAAATAAGTATGATAATTTATTACCGTTTTACTTAAATAACGATTAGACAGATGCTGGACACAAAAAAATAAATAAAATGTGTGATGTAAAAAATCACATTTTCAAAAAAAAAATCTTCTCAGCAAAAAAAAAGCTACATTTTAGTGTCTCCAAAAAAACGTTACTATTCACTGACATTTTCAACAACCGTGGCATAATTAAAAAAAAAAAAAAAAAAATTTAAATTTAATTTCGTTTGAGTGGCAAAATTAGCGGTATATTCGCTTAGATTTATTTCGTTACGATAAAACCTCTCATCAAAAGTACCCTCCTGTGGAGGTATAACAACAATAAGTACCCCATACAAACTTAATGCCACAACTCTTCCCTCATTAACTTTAAATATTTATATATTTTAGACCAATGCTATAATTTTCGAAACTACGTCCAAATTATATAACATGTGAAACCTATTTCCGTCAAATTAATAGATATCTATTTTTATTTTATTTTTTATTCTCTTCACTTTTTTTATTCTTAACGAAACTAAGCAATTAATGGTTTTAAAATTTTGATTATGTATCATTATTTTTTCTTTTTTTCTGGAATTACAATATCACATAAACCTGTCCAAACTTTTTACCCAGAGAGTATGTATGTATATATATATATATATATATATCAAGAAATTCATTAAATTAATACTTCAAACTGGTTTCTTTATTTTTAATTGACAAATGAATTACCTGTCTAAAAAAAAATTTTGAATAAAATCGATAAACTATATTAATTATAATTATACAACTATATTTGCTATTATTATTAATCAATTATATTTATTTAGTCATAATTCCAAAACTACGCACTTTTAGAAACTTAAAATTTTCAACTATATACTTGAAAATTATAAAAATTATACCTAAAGCCTTGAAAAAATGATTTAACATTTAAGCACATCCAATATACAACCGAAAAGTTACAATAAAAGTCCTGTATATTACGATGACATTCCGCTCAAATTCATTGGATCAAAAAAATTGTTAATTGTTTTTTTTTTTTTTTGTAATTCAACATATTCAACATGAACACATGATTTTAGAGTACAACAAATTAATTAATTTAAAATATTTTGATTTTTGAATTAAATGCTATTATTATGATCGTTATATTATTTTGTCTGTTGCGTGAGTACAAGTCAAAATAGCCGGACAAGAATGATGGTATTCAATTTATACCGATTTAAAAACAAAACAAATTACACACTCACAATGTGATACTACCAGTGTACCGTGAGTCCTTTAGGGGCGTACTAAAACGGGTTTTGATTTGGAATTGATCCAATAGTAAAGAAATATATCCACTTCGAAAATACAATTTTTCTAGAGAAAAAAATGCAAGTATATATAATGCATTTAAAACTAACTGCATATACTAAGTGCATTCATGTGTATATTCAATTAATTTAATTGACTAGATCTATTCCTGAAAAAAAAAAAACATAGGGAAGAACATATGAAATAAATAATTGCTCTTTTAGTCATACAAAGATTAACATTTTAAAAATACATGAGAAATTATTGACAAAGGGACTGGTGAGTATCTTACCTAGTTTTATTCGCACTCAATATCAACAAATCAATAATTTTTGCTACTAGATTTATGATGATTATATTAATATTTTTTATATTTATTGATTACTTGTATTGTTTTTTAATTGTTTTGTTTTTAATTATTTTTAACATAATTTATTATTATTGCCAGTCGTATACGTTAATAGAGTGATATATATATGATATGTATAAACCTACTAACTCCTAGTTTTGGCCGTAAAAATGCAAAAATTGATATTTTTCTTTTTGAAATGTTAAAGTTAGGTACTATAAAAACTATGTTTCCCATAACCTATATTTTCCTGTCACGTGTTTTGTTTTTATTTAAACTTTTTTTTTTCAAATGGTTACCCACTATCAAACTCCGGAATTGTATTAAAGTTATTTTTCTGTAAATTTTAATGAATTTAAATCAAAATTCGAACGAATATTTTTTGAATTATTCATATTTAAGTATTTAGGAAAATAGTCTTATGGATGCATATTTAGTTATCTACGTTCTACGTAATGTATGCTCGAATCATTTTATTCTTAATACTTAAGCTTAAATAATTAAAAAAATACTTATTTGAATTTAAAATTCAATACATTGAAATTCAGAGGAAAATGACCGAAATAAAATTCCGTAGTTAAAATATGGGGTTGCTATTTGAAAAAGAAAATTCACAAAATATTCTTAACATTGTGACATGAAAAAAATGAGTTATGGAATACATAGATTTTGTAGTAACTTGATCATTCAAAAAAAAAAATCCAAATTTTTGCATTTTTACGATCAAAAAAGGGGTTCATCACGCTTAAAAAATCGCCCTACATAATACATTGCTATTATATTTTTTAATATTTATAAAATATGTTATGAAAATGTAAAAATCTACTCTTTACATTGACTATAAACATTTGGCTTTCGTCATTGGTTTTCAACACATTAAACTTCATATAATAGTTTTGGATTCGAGTAGCACATTATATCAAATCAGTTGCCATTTCAAAAAAAATTTTATTCGGTGTTATGTGAATGGCCAATTATGGGGCACCTACATTTTTTTTTTTTTTTTGTAATGAAAGCGATACCACTACTACCTAATTATACAACACTGAAGGCCATTAAAATTTTAATTAATTTATAAAAAACGTATTGTACAGGGGGATGATGAGTGACGTCAACGAGGAATTTTTGTTTTTAACGCTTCCCTCCTCTTCACTATCGTCCTTCAACCGTACACGCGAACAGCATCGCGTCACGTCGCCGCAGGCCCGGTGCCGTGTTGTAATAATAATAATAATTATTATTGTACAATGATTTTACACCGAGTGACACCGGCTCTCATTTCGTCCGAGCAGCGCCTGTTCAAGTTATTCAAAACATCCAATCTAAATTCAAGAGTCCCGCGAAATCGTTCCGTGGTCGGTTTTCGCGAACTTTTCATTATCATAATAATATTGGTAGGTTACGTGATATACAGGCATATAATATATAGTATGACGTCGTAGAGACGTGACGATTTTGTGTCCGAAAATAAATGCTAAATTTTCGACGTGCCCTCTGGACACGCACCCTGTATTAAGGGTAAGGTGTTTTGGCATAGGAGCCCAAGGCCCTGGTCTATGGTGACGAAATGTGTACAGACATAAAAAAAAAAATTTAATATAAAATATTCGCATTTAAATGATCATTTTCGAATCTACCTTTCATCTACAATACAAGTACAATTATATTTTTATTCTATTTATTTTATTTTTTATGTTTGAGCTCGAAATAGATTAGTTTGGATAAATAACTATAAGTAAAAAAAAAAAAAAAATATAGAAGTAAAAAAAAAAATTAAAATTTTGAACACAATCCGAACTAATCTCTGATATGACAAAAATATTTGATACCTTATTATAATTATTTTAGATTCTGAACGAAGTGAAGAAGCTTATGTTTTTACAATGACGTTTATTTATTTTTTTTTTTTTCTGTAAACACTTTTTAGTATAGAAATACTTGCAAAAAGTTTCGATCAGTAAATAAATAAATCCAAAATCACATCCAGATTGTACTTTTGAGAAGTCATTTTTCAAAATTTTCAATACTATTTTCAAAAACACGAAAAATCTCACAAAAAATTGACAAAAAACGACAAAATATGCTATTACCGGAATTTCCGTAAAATTGAAAATTGGTTTTTAACATGATTTATAAAATAATGCAGCTAGGGACATGAAACTTTCACCAACTACTATAAATAGTTACGAGAACTTTCCATAAAAAAATTTAAAAAGATTTGATCAATTTTTTGTTAAGTACAGCGTTTTTAAAATTTCGAAAATTTCTCATTTTTTATTAATTTTTATGTTATAAAATTTTTGATTTTTAATATTATGACTTGAAAATTTATTATGATTTCACTGACTGTATGTCTAATTAACTTGAAATATATCAAAAATCGTTAGTCAACTTTTTTCTCTATAATCGTTTGAAGTTAGAATGTCTACGAAATTTGTTAATTTTACCTAAAATTACACACTTTAACGTAAGTACAAATAAGAAAATTGACCAAACCGATTTTTTTGAAACTTAATGCTTAGATAGAGAATTTTATTACAAATATTTTGGTGTAATTCAATTTTGAGTGAACAAAGAATTAAAGTTTTTACAAGGGTTTGATTGAAAAAACTTTCGGACAAAGTACGGACAAAGTTATGTTTTTCGCTTATCTTATTTAATCTATTTTTCTACGCGCTGACCGCCAGTCCCTCGCCACAGATATATAAAATATTATATGTATATACTTGAGGTCGTCGCCAAATGTAATAATACGTTATCGCGGTAGTATTTTCCCCCGCCGTAAGTTTTATTTTTATTTTTTATGGACTATGTTAATTGTGTTTATGGAGTAATTTGTGCTTACATTATTATTAATAAATAGTTGTATACTATTCAGTGTATATAATAACATTATAATATTGACCAATAAGATGATTTTTGTTTAGTTTTTTAATTATCTAGCCTTGGATGATGCTCATATTTAGGCATATAATATAATATCATAATTTAGGTGCATTTAAATCGTCACTTCATCACACTAATAATTTTTTGAATTTCACTAATTCTGTATAAAATTGTACAGCGCTTGTCGTATTGCTGTAGTTTGGTTTTATAATGGAGCATGCGTGAAAATATATATTTTTTTTTTATATTATTAATTCCTTCGTTCAGAATCGTATGATTGAAGAAATAGTTTATCGTTTCTCTAAAATTCAATACACCCGTAAAAAGTATCTCACCCTAGGTGCGACGAGCAAAGTACAGACTTTTTTTATGTGTAGTTTTTTATGTGCTTATCGACACCTTACGTCTATTGACTAAGCCTAAGATTAAATGACTTTCATCGAGAAAAAATGTGTATGTATTTAAAAAAAATAGTAGAAAATGCAAAAAAAAAAAATTACTAAAAAATTATTGTAAACGAAAATTTCGGACAGAAAGCAAAATAAAATTTATAAAATTGATATTTTCCCGGCAAAAGTGCGTAAATACATATGTTGTTCCGAACTCTAATTATCAGACAATCAAACAAGAATCGTTTTACCGAAGGAATAATAATTTATGATGTCTTTGAAATAGTTTAATCAACTCTCCTATCCAGAACAGAACCCACTCGAGAATTGAACGGTGTGAAGTTTATCAGGCAAAATTTCCACCCCACCCCCCCCCTTAATTTTTCGTCCGTTCTCTCGGTTAATTATTATACGAGTACGTGTACTCATCGTCGCGGTCGATTCTTGTCGTCGGCGAATTTCCCAAAAAAATATGAATATAATATATATAAAATCTCGCGACGAAGGTCGGCGGTAGTTACAACGCAATATATATATATATATATACATATACGTTACGCGCTCGCATATAAATTACCAAATTATTTAGAAGCGGTGGAACTCGTTTTTTTTTTTTTTTTTTTTTTTACTATCGTAAACATATTTATTTATTATAATTTTTTTTTTTTTTTTTCATTTTATTTTTTTATAATAAAGTCACTGCGGTGCGGTCGTTCTCGTGTGTGTGTGCACGTCGTACACAAACCTAAATAAATACATAATTAAAAATCGAGTATACGTATATTATCATGTGTATAATAATAATATGTACGCGTATATGTTAATGTGCGCGTAACAGTATTATTATTATTATGAAAATTATTAATATTAATTTATACGTAATTATATTATGTTATCATTTTTTTGTTTTTGTTTTTTGCCGACCGATATTTACCCGTATACCTGTGCTACCTACGCCTTCCACGCCGTCGACGTGAAGAGGAGGATACGTGCGAATTAATTACCGTGTGAGTTTTACCGATGTTTGTCGGGCGCGACCGCGGAAACGACGCGATGGGTTTGGTTTTAATTAAAACACTGGGAAAATGAATAAATAAAAAAAAAAAAAAATATACGCATACATATTTATACGTCGTGATATCATGCACGCACGGCGATCACTTCTCCGTCTCTGGACGTGTGTTGTTTTTTCATCGTACATACGAAAACGATACAGTAACACAGTGGTTCTTAACCTTTTTTAAATGACGGAACATTTAATATTTCACGATTTTTTCGTGGAACGTAATGATTTTTCATGGTTTTACACATCTGATAACTGACCAATGACCAGATTAGAATGAACATTTGAGGGGGCTGACCTATTTAATTTTTTAATTTAGACCCTCTCCCTAATAGGGTTAACTTAGTGCATTTTAAGGAAAATCTGGAGGACTTCGAATAGATTTTGGAGGTTAAGACCCCAAGCTCCCCCGAATTTCGCCTATGTGTTTTATGTGTCTTATACTGATGTGTTTTAGAAACAGATAAAAATCAAAATATTAAGTAGTTGCAGTTAAAATATCGTTTATTTTATGATTTTTTTTCCACTGACTTTTAATTTTTGGTGGAACACTTGGAACATGAGTTCACGGAACACATGTGTTCCGCGGAACATCGGCTGAGAACCACTGCAGTAACATATCAAGAGACTTGTTTTCACGACATAGGGATGGGGGTGGGGTGGATCGTATCTACTTATCTACAGCGAAAAGCTAACGAGTTTGATTTTGATTACAAATCTTAAATTATTTATTTTATCAAACACTTTTATTGGATAATCTATATCTTGCACGTTAATTGACGTTGCTGTTTATCGTATTCGATAACGGAGAAAAAAATAAAATTATGATAATTTAAAACTAATTAAATGGTATAAATTAACATATTTTTAATATTACTCGAATGAAAACGAATTGTCACCATAGTCTTACCCTTGACTTTAAATAAAATATACTGAACTGAATAGTTATTGATAAGAGGACCTACAGTTTAAAAAAATGTTTACGGTGATAAGCACTTGATCAGTTTATAATATTTTTGTAACATTGGATGACATAGTTAAATTAATGAATTAAAAATTTTAAACCTTATTTCATCCTAATCTAATATTGTATATAACAAGTCTAAGCATAGATAACATTGTGAGTAGTGTAAACGTAACATTATTACTATAAATAAATTACATTTAATTGAAATAATAATCATTTAAAAATTCTTAGGGGTTGAATGCCCCAATCGCATCTTAAATAAATACGAAAACTGTTACAATACTATACATAGAATAACCGACCGGTGCACACACGACTTGCCTCAAAATTCTAGGTAGTAATTTGGTATACCCTATTTTATTTGTATTGCCTTCCTGTGTTTCAGAGGCAATTTGAATTCCTGCCCTAAACGCAATTTCCTCAAAATAATTTTAACAGTACCTATGTAGACATAGTCACATATAAGTCAAATTTACAATGATACTCTAGAGAAAATATTTTGGATTTTGAGTGGTGCGAAGAAGCTAGTGATTTAACAATGATGTTTAAGTATTTTTTTATTATTATTCTAGAGAAATTTTTTCCATTCGAAAAAAATAAGCGGATAAGTTCGATTAACACTTATTTACAATAGTAAAGTTTGTTCGAACGGTATTTTAAAGAAGTTACTTCTCGAAATACTCAACATTTTTGCCAAAAATGATGCAAAATTATTTGAATTTAAGTAGAAAAGTAATATAAGATGAAAAATCATTTAAAATAATTATTTTCAATGATATGATAACGTAAACAGATGATCGATTGCGTCCTGAATTCAATGATATTATGATAAAAACGAAAATCTGATAAATATCGAAAAAATTATAAGGAAAATAATTTTTTCTCTTATTCATGGTTCCCAAAATATAATCATAATCATGATGATCATTATATATTTTGAAACTTGATAATATTTGTTTTTGGAAACCAGTGGCTAACTTAAATCATTCATATCTTCTAAAATAATGACCGAAATGAAAAAGAAAACAGGATACTTTTTTTTTATTATATAGCATAAATAATAGGATTAATAGGTAAAACGAATCGCACTGCGCTTTAAATCGAAAATAATAATAATGTACTTTTATAAATCTCTGTAACACCAAACAAATATTGTCAAATCATGAACGGTAATATTCAGCTATTATATTACAGTATTATGGTAAAGCAGTGATTTTGGCCGAAAAGTCAGCGTGTCTGCATGGGATTTAAGGCACGTTATCAGTTTTCAAGGCCTATAGTTTTGCCTCCCCGTGGCAAAAATTCCTCTGCCCGTGGGATGTAATATTTTCGTCGTCGTGGCGCACACACGACCGTAGGCTGTCTGCCGTTTCTGTGTATGGGTGCAATATTAAATAAAAATAATATATGCGTTTGGCCTGTACGTACGTCCTCGTCGTCGTCGTCGTCGTCGTACACCCCGCGGTATTATTATATACACGTTGTTGTTCACGGTGGTGACGGAAGGGTGGGGTAGGGAGTGATTGGGGAGGAAAAATACCTTTCCGATATTGTTTACCGAACGGAAATCGTTTCGTCCATTTCGTTTTTGTAATATTTCCAAAAACATTATCATAAATTTCGAATAATTTATCACCGTGCCCGCCCGCACATACAATAATACTATATTAGCCTCCTAATATCGTACACGATAAGTACGGTTTATATATATATGCAATACATATACACACACACACGTGCGTTTGTGCATGTGTGCGTGTAAATAAATCATAAATTACATTTCACGTGCACGTATATATATATATATATATATATATATAATATTATATGGGGATAGGCACGTCCCGACGCGGTAAATAAATAAAACGTATTATCGTCTTGACCGGTGGCCAACTCTGAAAATGGATTTCCCCCCCCCCTGTAATTCGAGTGTTTCCATTGTCGTAATGGTATTACATATTTGAGTTGTCGTTTTTTTTTTCTTCTCTTGTTCGCCCCGTCGAAGTACGCGTTTCACCTAACGTCGAAACGATCCGTTCGTGTACCATATATTAAAGTATACACGTTATATTTTCCCCGTTTTCACCATGTACGATAGTTATATTGTTGAAAAATTGAAATCCGAAAAAACGCAAAAATTTTCAAAAATTTAACTTACCGATTGTTGGCGATAATTTGCTGTACTGTAAGTCCGAGTGCGGTGTTCGGAAAAGATAAATAAAGGATGAAAAAGTCGTACATACTTCGCACCACGGATGTTCTTCGCTCCTCGGGTCAGATGCTTATGGTGAATATGTAGAATTTTAAAGAAACGATAAATCATTTTTTTTATTTTTTTTTTAATAAGACGATTTTGAACGAAAGAAGTTAATAACATAAAGAACAATAATAGTTATCATTAACAGCATACCCACCGAGAGTATCTGACCCGAAGAACGAAGAATATCCATGGTGCGAAATATGTCCGGCTTTCTTTTCTATACTTTACTTTACTTAACTTATTTTTATCTAATAAAAAAAGTGTAGAAAATTTTCGAAATTTTTTTTTCACATTTTTATTATATTTTTGCGTAAAAATGTTTCTCATATTTTTATCTATGTTTAAATTTTCTTAAAGTTTAGATTGAAAAATTTTGGTTTCCAGGTCTTTTTTGTTAAGTATTGGGTAGTTTTTCAAAAAAAAAAAAAAAATAGAACTGAAAAATTCGAAAATTTACCGCTTTAAAGTACCAACTAGAGATAAATCCGGTTTCAAAAAGTTGCTAATCGAAACTTTTGGACAACTATTTCTATACGAAAAAATGAATACAGAAAAAAAATCATTGATCTCAATAAAGATTAAAGACAAATTAAATTTTATCTTGATAAATAAAATAAATAGCGCACTATCAATTCAAATTTATATATACATCTTACCTTTTTGACGTGAATTCAGATTCAGAGTGAAGTGAAGACTAGTGATTATTGATTTTACAATGTTTAAATTAAAATTTCAGGTATAAATACTAGTATTAAAGTTTTATTAATATGTATATTACAATATGTATTATAAAAGTGGGATGACCAATGTTTTTTTTTTTTTTTTTAATTGTTAAAAATGACATAAATTATGTGGGATTGTAAAAAATAAATTTAGAAATATTACACGTAATTTAACCGAGTACTAAGCTTGGATTTATTAGAAATAATTTTTAACAGAGGCAATTTTTTTTATCCGCTGTAATGTATTCGATTTTAATACTTTTGAAAACTCTATGAATGTCGAGTGATGCTTAACATCATAAATTTATCAGTTTAAAAAAAAAAAAAAAAAAAACATATTTAGAGAGTCAATTGATTTCAAACTAAAGCATCGGATACAAACTAAATTGCATTCTTATACTTCATCTTAAACGGCAATAATAGACGTGTATCGCATCGCTAAATTATTTACCGACAGTTTGGCAATAATCACATTTTAAAAGTCGCTCGTTAATTAATAGCTATGGGGCTCTGAATAATGTTCTCTCCGAAGAATGCCGCCGGGTATATTAAGGCAATTATTGCATACCGCTATATCGTTTAAAAATAAAAATAAAGTTTATCTTCAACCGAATACCCGAGTTATACACTATAGACGTCGATGAGTTTAATTATTACGAGCCGAAATACGATAAATTTAATACGCCCATACCAGAATATGCAAATACGGTATGCTCTGACCTTAATGTATTATGGAAAATAAAAGTTGTGCCATTCGCAGCGGAATAATTACACTAATCGTGGACATTACTGACTAAATCTCCATTTGAGATGTCTAGTTTCAAAACCAGCTATTAGCAATTTTCGAAATTTTTCAAAAACAACAAAAAACGAAAACTACGTAATGATCTATAATTGTATGATAAATATGAAATCAAAGCTTTGAATGATACACATATTATATGTAAAAATATTAGTACAAGATTAAATAAATTTATAGTTTTGAAATAGCTGGTTTTGTTGTGAGTTTAAGCATATGGCTGTTTTTGAAACCAACAATTTAATTTTTTTTTTTTCACTTGTAACTGATTTTGAAACTGACTTTATGAAATAGTTGATTTTGAAACAAACACTGGAAAATTTAAGAAATACAAAACATTTTGAATTTTATGTATATAATTACCTAATAATAAAGAATAATAACCAAATAGAACATAAATATAGTTAATACTTAATATCATGAAAACTGAAAAAAAATTGAGTACTATTACCAGAGCAGATAAAAACATGTGTTTAATTATGGCTTGATTTGAAATAAACATCGTTAGATGGCTGGTCTTCACCTCGCTCAGAATCTAAAAAACTGGACATACTTTGCACCATGGATATTATTTGTTTTTTGGATGGTACTTGCTTATTTATTACTCAACTAGTTATATACTCTAATATTACCAGAAAAAAATGAAAAACAAAAATTGATAAGAAAAAAAGATTTTTTCACATAGGTATTACAAATTGTCTTTCACCAAAATATTTTTCACATAACAGCCCATTTATATTTAAATTTTCATAAAATTTAGACTAAGATAAAAGTTTTTATAAGCATTTTTGACAATTTTGGAAAACTATTGGGAATTTCGAAATATTACCTCTTTAAAGTACCATCTAGAGCAAAATTATAATTAAAAAAAATCTTTTATCGAATCTTTTGGATAAGTATTTTTAAACGAAAAATTTTTCAAAGAAAAAATCTAAAATTTTAAAAAATCTGGACACACTTTGCACAATGGGTATTCATCGCTTTTCAGATGGGACTTGACGGATGAGTTAAATTAAAGAAAAGAAAAAATCATGGGGCTTAGCACTTATGGGTATAACAATATTATGATAATTTTATATTTATAAAGGAGTTTGAAGACTAAATAATATGTTGTGATTTTTATTTAGCTTTGATTTTTTTTATGGAAACAAGGAATTGTGTTCAGGGTATGCAGCTGTATACCCTGCATACCCTCTGCGCACGCCTATGGTGTATCAATGACAAATACTGTCTTATGTTTTTTCTCTCCCAGTTAGGTGTTCCGTAAACACTGTAGACAGTGCGGGGTGGAATGCGTTGTCCGTAGGTCTATGCAAGGGGATAAGACGTCAGAAAAGGGGACATTCTTGTTTTTAAAACATGATGTATGTTCACCCCGGCCTGATCGTTTTAAACAGTTCGAGTCGACGACGTTTCGACGAATTTAAATTAGGACATTTGACTACCTACGCACAGGTTTAATGCGCACGCGTCTGGGCCACACGGTAGGTTTTTTTACGAATTAAAATATAATAACGCTAACCGTTAGCCCGGAAGCCGTTTTTTTTTTTTCCTTAAAGATATTATTTCATTCAAACCTAAAATAATAATAAAATACGTACGAGCACCAAGTACAACACCGACGACGACGACGACGACGACGACGACGTAATTAAACGTCACCGTACCACCTGCACGCGTATAAATCGTATTATATTATTACGGTTGACGCGATTTTATCTGTGTAGTAACACACACACACACACACACACACGCGTCCTACCTTATAAACCCCCTCGCCCTCATCTCCTCGGAGCCGTCGGAGTCGTCGACAATGACCCAACAGGCTTCCTCCTCCACTCCCCCTGCAGACACGAAATAATAACATCATTATTATTATTCTAATTCGAAACGGCTCGTTCTTCGTGTGTGGTTCCGTCGTCGTTATTATAAAACACGTCGTCGTCGTCGTCCCATCTCGCGACGACGTTTTACGACGCGACATAATACCCTAAGTTGTAATAATATAGCAATACACGACCGTAATGAGAAAATTAAAATATACACACGAGCGTGTTATATATATATATATATATTATAATAAAATATTATTATTATTGTTACTGGGATGATTTACATACGAAAAACTGTCCGATGCCTAATTAAGGCCGTGGCGGAGAGACGTGCGTGCCACCAACGCGTAGGAATGTCCGCGACGGCTGCTCGTCTATCAGGACCCTAACCGAACTAAACTAAGGGGTGAAAATAATTCTTAAACTTGTCAATAGATCTCTTACCAGCACAAAAAAAAAATAAAAATATGTATTTAATACGCATTCTTTTCAGCCGGTTTTTAACTCAAATTTATTTTCGTTAAACCGACTTAAAAATATTTCATGTCGGAAAAATCAGAACGCACATTATACCATGGACTTACAGGGTGATGATTCATTAAGTATGTTCACTCCATATTTAAGCTGTAAAAATGCGAAATTTTAGATTTCTTTTTTATTTGTAAGTCACTATAAAATAATAAAAATGAAAACTAGGTTTTACATTACTTTTTCTCATGTCTCCTTACTAATGTGTTGTGGTGATACACACTTTTTTTTCAAATAACACCCCTTATTTTGACTGTACAATTTTATTTAGATAATTTTTCTGTGAATTTCGATGTATTAAAATCAAAATTCGAACTTAATAAGTGTTTTTAATAATTCAAATTTAAGTATCAAGCATAGTAATCAATCGAACACATATTTAGTTGGTTATAAATCTACTCAATTAACATTTAATCAAAAACATTAAATTTAGTAAAACATAGACTTACAATTGTTAGTTAAACATAGTCATAAATCATAATGAATATAATATTGTACATTGCATAATACAATATTCCATAATCAAAATAGGGGATTACTATTTGATAAAGAAAAGGTTTAAATCGCTATAGAACATCCTTAAGGTGATAAGTAAAAATTGATTGAAAAAATAGTTTTTATAGTAAATGTTTGAATTCTTAAGGTCAAAAGAGAGGCTGACGTGGTAATAAACCATCCTGTACATAAGGCATGACAACCCCTCCCTCTCCTTATTTAAAAAAAAAATTCTAAAAATGCTGTTAAATAGCATGCATTTTATGTTTATTATCTATTCGCCTTCTTACCATATTTATGTCCTGGATACGTGCATGATACATATATATTTAGTCTAAGAAAAATTTGAGTAGATGTAGAAAATGCATTAATATTTTAGGAGTGCGAATTTTAAATTCAGGGGTGAAAAAGTCCTGTTATGATTCTACTAGTTGCGAATATGTGTTAAAAGTTAAATAATAACGAGCCCAAAGTCTGTAACGTCATATGAGAAACATATTAATTAAATTTTATTAATAAATATATAACAAATAAAACAAAATTGACGTGAAGGTTATTAAATAAATAAATACGTATGTTATAAAATTAAAAACTTTTATAATTATAATTTTAATAGTTGCCTCTAATCTAAAATGGATTTTTGGAATTCGATGGGAATTACTCCTTCTTTGGCAAGCGATTAGATCACACTTCTTACTTCACGCATTAATAATCCTTAATAGAGATGGCGGGATCACGCGATGACTTGACTATCGTGAAAACTTCTCATAAACAAAAAATGAAAGATACCGAATCAGTTTTGGTCTTGATTTTTTTGGTTTATTCATTCTTATACTTTTAGTGGATTGATGTCGATCGCTTATCACATGCTGTACTACCATATTATGAGTTGGTTTCATGAACTTCCTGCGTGTTTTAATTTTGATTGCGTTTACAGAAAACTTTGAAAATTATAACAGGAATATATTTATTTTTTAGAAATATAATTTCTTTGGTATCAGAAACAATATAGAAAAGTATGCCTTGTGAGCATTACATTTATGCATTACACACAAATAATTGGCTTTTCACAAATAATTGTTTTAGGCAATAATTTGAAGCATTAATTTATTCTAAAAATATTTGTAGTTACTTTTATTAATTATTATTAATATTATTTTTTTTTTTTGCAGCACCCTTTAAAATGAAATATTTTTATTTAAGATAAAAAAAATTTTTGGTTGAAATTTTCGTTATATAAGGCAAAAATGTCATACGTTAGCAGTTGTAACTCAAAAATTTTATTTTGAGATAATCGAGTTAAAAGATTTTTTGAAATGGAAAAACTCATACAACACACTCTCATACTATCTAGTTTTACCGTAAAATAAATTAGTGCATCGTATAAAATGAAAATTTTATCATATATGTAACTCAATATTGGAATTTTTTAGTTACCACATTAATGTTCTGATGGTACGATTTATCCAGAATTTCTGCATTCAAAGTTCAAAGTTCCAACACTTTTATCTGAATTTCCATTTTAGGATCGAAAAATTTAGTTTTCATTTAAATACAAATATTAGATTTACTTTATGTTATTTTGACGCCCATGTGGATGACGGAATTAAAACGTAATTTGCAACTTCTGGAAACGGAACATGCAGATTCCCTTTAAAGTTTATCGGGACAAGAGGACTATATAGTCAAGAAAGGGACAATGTAGTTTTTAATGGAACGTATTACTACATATCTAATGATATACTGATTTAAATAAAATACGTTTATAATAATTACCTAATAATATTGATTTAGATTTTGGATCATTAGTTCTGAACAGGGGTGATACAGCCTCCACCAGTGGGAGGTGAAGAGGTTCTGAGGAGCGATGAGTATATTTTGGGCAATAGGGAGGAGGGCTTCCTTGGTGTTGGTGTTGAGCAAAATATAAATTTACATTAAAAAAAAAATAAATATTAAAATACAGATACTCCGCTAAACGATGTTCCATAGCTTATCTGTAATATTGTATTTTTTCTGAATATTTTTCAATAAAAATTAAAACAGCAGATTAACAGATTCAAGAATTTATTGAAAATTCAACTAATGAGTTATGAAAAGCCAGCCCAACTTTATGGATACCAATTATATACATGTATTTTCTATTAAGTTTTCAGTTATAAACTATTCATATACACATAGTACCCCATTTTTATTTATTCATTTTTTAAAAAATGGGGCTTTGAAAAATATTTTGCTTTTCAGGGGGGCGGTGACTACAGTATTAGTAGGTATAGACACTTTTTATTTAATTATGTTTTTTTTTGCTTACTCTGACCGCATATCACTTCTCAACTTCAAATTTCAAGACAAGAAACTTCTCAAATGTATATAATATAGAAATAAATTAAGGTTTCCTTTTTTTTAAATACGATTTGAATTCATCTATTGGTCATTGGACAATGACAGCATAAAAATTCAAAATAATTTTTTATTAGTTTGACTCGACTATTTTACATATTTTTTTTAACAATCTTTATAAATTTAATCTCATTACTCAATATAACAGAATCACATTAAATATATTATTATTTTTAACAGACCAAAAACTTTAACAACGACTTTAAACTTAACAACAATTGATTTTTATTACAAAGTCCTTTTATGGAATATTTCTGGTGACCACTCACATCACTATTGGGAACACTAAGAGGTGGCGGTGACAACTGCAGACGTATATATTTTTCTCGTCGTCGTTTTCACCGTCAAAAACACACACGCGGAACTCGACGGGGTCGCCGAGCGATCGTAATCATGCATGTACGACTAATGATAATAATAATAATAACAATATAACAATAATTACGACGACAATCGTCAATCACCGCGGTAGACTCACCCGTGTTATGTGCACGCAGGCGGTAAATAATTATAATAATAATAAATAAATAATATATTATTTCGATGGTGGTCCGCGCTGTCGTTCCAACAAGGCGATACGAATCCGTCGCGGTCGTGTCTCTCGTATAATAATATTCAAATTATAATATAAATTAAGTTGAATGGCACACCGACGAATTCGACGATAGCTCCCATATCGGGACGATAATAAAGTAATTTTTCTTCCACGCACGTATAATACACGCGTCATGATAATATTATCTTTCCACGCATAGTGGTGGATCCAGACTTAGACGTTTAGGAGGGAGAAAAAGATCTCCACGATTTTATTACATATTATTATTTCTATAATTACACTATTAATAATTAAATCATCTAAAAAAATAGCCGTGAGGGACACCAACATATTGGATTATTACATCATTTTGAATGTATACTTGAATATTATACTTATTGATATTCAAGTAGTTGAAAATAAACGCAATTACCTACTAATTAGAAGGTATTTGCATTAATAAATTAATTCATTATTACCTACCTAGTCATTTACCTTCGGGAAAAAGGAAATTCTAGTTTTTTTTTTTTTTTTTTGTTTTTTATCTTTGGCTAATTAATGTAGTTTGAGAATTATACACTCCAATGAAAATATTTTGTGCGCACCTTTAACTATTACTACGTATTACTTTGTTAAAGTAGGTATGTGTTATGTCATAATGTCATAGACACAATAATATGGTTGTCGTCGAGTATGGATGTTATTTGTAAATCAAATTCATTTAGACTTAAAAATGAATAAAAACTATTAAAATTCCAAAAATAGAATTACTTGTGCAGAAATTCGATAGTATGTAGTAGAAATATTTTAATATAGTTTTTAAATCAACAATTTTTTTCGTATGTTTATGCATATTTTTAATAAAACAAATGAATATTATTTAATTTTTATTGCATTTAAGTCCTAGCCCAATATATCACTATTATTAATGGCCAATAATCATTTAAAAAAATACTAAACGTAAAAGAGACTGGTAAATATCCGTATTCATTGGTAAATTTAGATGGGGCACTGTCGCCTTTAACCTACTTCTGAATTCTTTAGATCTTGTGCCCTTTTTCTATTAAGTATAATAAATTGAAAATTGAATGTTAAAAATACAATATTTGGAGGAAAAGTGTATATTGAGATGAATATAATTATTTCGGTATAATTCAATCTTTAGGTTTGACGAAAAAAATGACATTGTTAAAAAGATTTACATTATAAATTAATTAAATTAATACATGATACAAATTAAGTATCAAAAACTAAACATGAATACACTGACAATATTATTAATGTAAATAGTATAAATTACAATTATCAAATAAAAAAATAGTTTGGCAATTAATTATTTGTTATTAATTGAAACATGAAGTTAAGAATATAAATGACTCTGACTTACTAAAATGTGATAGTAATTTTCAATTTAAATGTAGGTAATGAAATTATTATTTTAGATTTTGAACGAAGTGAAGAAGCTAGTGTTTTTACAATAATTTTTATTTTTTTATTTATTTTTTTTTCTGTGTACAACTTTTCGTATGGAAATACTTGTCCAAAAGTTTCGATCAGTAACTTTTTGAAACAGAATTTGCCTCTATATTGTACTTTAAAGAGGTAGTTTTTTAAATTTCTCAATTCTTCAATTTTTTTTTTTTTTTTTTTTGAAAAAACAAAAGATACTGACCATGAATGCACTGGGTTACCAGTTATAAGCAACTGAATGAACGGAACTGTTAATTCAAAATGTAAGTCAGTATCTAACAGAAAATCAAAAACAAAAAAATGCACCAGGAAATCATCTAACAAGTGTGGGATAACCAGGCTAGAACCGTAAAACGTTACGGTAATAATAATAATAACGACAGCC
>JAIPRM010003103.1:0-27345 GCA_025469315.1 Stegophylla sp. TES_Ste_2020 | reverse complement strand
TTTTTGTCAAATTTTGGGTAATTTTTTCCAAAAAAAAAATTGAAGAATTGAGAATTTCAAAAAATTACCTGTTTGAAGTACCATCTAGAGGCAAATCCGGTTTCAAAAAGTTACTAATCGAAATTTTTGGACAAGAATTTCCATACGAAAAGTTGTACACAGAAAAAAAAAAATAAACATCATTGTAAAAACGCTAGCTTCTTCACTTCGTTCAGAATCTAAAATATAAATGAGACCTATGAAGGGACTTATTTGAAATCAGTTAATCAATATCTGGTGACAAATCTGATGTTGATAATATTATCAAACCAGAAATGTGAGACGCAGTTAACAAACTATGATATTTAAAATAAAATAGAATGTTGGTGGGCCAATACAAATGTGTTGACGGGCCACTTCGTGGCCCGCGGGCCTGGGTTTGGGCAGCCTTGTTCTACACTGTTAAACTGCTTATCGTTATTAGAAATTAGAACGTTATTAGTGTTTTACCTTATATCGTTGTCAATGGAAATTTAAACGTTATTAATTTTTTTGTGCCCATTGACGTTTTTGCCAAATTAAACGTTATTAACTTTTTACCGTCATTAAACATTATTAATTTTTTATTACATATTACCCCGTTCAACGATATGCCCAACCCGCGGAAGTATTCCGACCGGCCCGTGAATTTTAATAAAAATTAAAAATTTCTAACGGTTTATAAATAAAAATAAAAATTTTAAATGGAAAAAAAAAATATTATTTTAATAAGCTTTTAAAAAAATATAAAATATTTTACTATTTTTAATTTTAATAATATATGTTTCTCATATTATTGTTTATCTATTTTTTTAAATTTTCATAAAGTTTTCATCAAAAAATGATGGTTCCGAGCCTTTTTTGTCAAATATTAGGTAGTTTTTTTCAAAAAAAAAAATTGAAGAATTGAGAAATTCAAAAAATAACCTCTTTAAAGTACTAACTAGAGACAAATTGGGTTTCAAAAAGTTGCTGATCGAGACTTTTGGACAAGTAGATCCATACGAAAAAATGTTCAGAGAAAAATAAATAAATAAACATCATTGTAGAAACACTAGCTTCTTCACTTCGTTCAGAATCTAAAAATTCATTGGATTTTAAAGTATTAAATAAAAACACATTTTCTTATATTTTTCTCAAATGAGTAGTTAAACCCGTAATTTCTAACGACAAAAACAAACTAGCGACTAGCATGGAAATATTCAGTTCTTCAAACACACACGATTACAGTTATTCATTCGCTAAGTGAACAAAGATAGTATATCAAATATTATATTTTATCAAAGTGAAAAAAAAACCGTGTAGTATAATAAATGGCCCGTGATGAAATGTGGCCCGCAACTTGAAAAAGGTTGGGCATGCTTGCCCTATATAAATATGACAATATAATATTATGTAAAAGAAGAATGAAAAATAACAATGACATTATTATCGCTTTTTATTTCGTTTTCTGATATGTATTTTTATAATATAATACGTTTTGTTTTGTTTTTCGATTTACCTGAATTTTCGTTTATTTTTCTGTATTGTTCTGCAGTGATATTTTTTAAAATTAGAGTTTACCGCTTTTCGTTGCGTTTTCCGCTATCTATTTCAATCGTTTTTTTTCTTTCTTTTTTTTTTTTTTTTTTATCTTTGGCAGTTATAACGTTTTCAAGCCCTGTTAGTGATAACAACAAGAACGATCTTCTCGTCGTCGTCAGTCACCAGTTGTAGTCAGCAGCAGTCGTTTGCATCGCCTATCGTTCGCCCGCCCGTCCTACCGACATAATATGTGTGTCGGTCTGCCCGTCTTATAGCGTCACCCGCCGCGACGCCACAGCAGTCGTCGTACAACTGCATCCCGCGAACAACTGTAACATTTATTATTATTATAATTTTTTTTTTTTTTTATTATCGACCTGTGACTTTTTGAAATTTACAATATATTAGTGATGTTGTTAAGATCAAATAATAATCGTTAATTAATCGTTGGACATCATTGAAAAGCGACCGGTGAAGAAGTTCTTAGCGCCGCCGCCACGAACCATCTTTGAATATACTTGTTGCTGCACCCAGTGCTTGAATTGAAAAAAAAATCAGAAGAGGGACGCATGAGTTTAAAAAAAAAAATTAGCGTCCCCCAAAATTTTAATTTCTCATATACCTGTGAGTGATTTTTTATAAAAAATTAGCGAGGGTACGTTAAAAATATTTTTAAAAAATAAAAAGGGTACTTCGTCCCCCCCCCAAGTCAAGCTGTAGCCCAAGTACTGGCTGCTGCACCGCCGCCGCCGTAACGTCGTCACGTGCCACTACACCGCCGCCGTCGCGTGCCACCCGTTCACGACAACGATCGGCCGACGCGTGCCGTTCATCACAGTACCTACGCGTACATCGTCGTTTGCACCACGCGGCCCTCCGCATTCTCCGGCGTTTCTTTCCGGATTTTCGCGAATTTATTTAATTTAATTATTATTATTATTATTGTTTTTTTTTTGCTCCGTTTTCCGTTTTCGACTTCGGCAAACCCACACCACACCGCACCGCCTCGACTGCACCGTCCACGGTCATAATATATCGGTAAGTTTTTTATTTATTTTTTCTATTTTCAGCCGAATGGTTTTCCCCGAATCAAATGGGGGGGAGGGGATGGGAGGGGCTCTGGACCACGAATCTTGTATAAGATATTGAGCCCCAGATTTAATTAACTGCACCTATCGCTATAATCATTAAGCGCTCGAAAGTTTATCAGATTTAATAATTTTGGGTTTTATATTTTATTTTTTTTTTTTTAACGAGTTTTGAAAGTAGTATGCGATGAAATTATCGGAGAGTTTGCTTTTTAAAAAGTAGCAAAAAAAAATATTATTTGTAAAAAGGGAATTTTTATAAGTTAATAACATCATAACTTATAATCAATAACCGTTAAACACAATAATATTATGCCCATAGTTATAAAAATAATAGAAACATATCATTTTTAATTAAGAAATTTATTTATTTAAGGGTTATTTAAATTATAATATTATCGGTGACCTTCACATCTCACCCCTCTTCCCACTCTGCCACCTATGATACTCTGTACCTTGCTACGACTCGTCTCATACTCGTGCAACATTAATGTACCAAACTCTAGAAGACTTCAGCCATACACTTCAGTAGCTAATAATCAATCCAATCTTAACCACTAATTGTTAAGTAAAATGTAGAAAGTATTGTTGGAAATATGTCTAGTTAATGTTGTGTACGCTGTTATATATTTTCAAAAAAAAACATTTATTTATTTTTACAGTGAGTATACAATATTTAAATGAGCCCGATTTTGTCGTGTAGCACATTCTGTTATTAGCAATTAATGATGATGTCATTAACCGCTAAAACGAAACTATAGAGAAAGAAAGGACTTTAGGGTATTCTTTAGACTTTTAGATTCAAACCAGCTCTTTTACACTCTAAACTAGCATTCTATACAAGATCACATGTTTCAATTTTTAAACCGATGTACATATTTCTTACTGAAAAGTTGATGACTGTTAAATGAAAAATTATATAGGTGCTATTATTGTAATTATTATTACAACAAATATGTTATTTGCTTAGAAACATTCTGCTTCGATTATTTATGTCTACTTAATATGTTAGTACTCACTCTCATAAATATAAACAAAATATTACACGTGGAGATATTTTGATGAAACTAATCTATATGAGCATTCGAACATAATTATACTATCAAAACTAACCATATTATTGACAATATTGATTTTGATGTGATACTGGACCAATATGCAAAACAATAAATGCAGATTTGTTCTTAAAAAAAAAAAAAAAAATATTATTATAAATATTCAATAGGTACCTACATAAACAATGAATATTTAAAAAAAATTCTTATCTACCTAAACAATATAAATGTAATACAGAAGTTACAATTTTTTTTAAAAGATAATATTATGCAACTATTGTATAGGTATTTATTTAATAATTGTTCTTGATTATATAACTATCATTATAAGTATATTAAAAAGTTGGTAGTGTTTTAGATGATTTATGACAAACTTAACTAACAATCGATTTACAAATGTTATAAACAGATAAACTATTTTACAAATGTTAAATTGATTTATTCAAAAGTGTTTTTATTTGTTTATTGTAATCTTATTAAAATTTGTTAATTATTAATTTATTATCATTCGACTTCCCATGTAATATAATATAGACCAAAACGTTTTTATCACTACGTTCTATACCTGGTAAATGGTAATTATTTATCCACACGATGTCACGAAACAATTTTATTCGGTAGGTATAATATTGTAATAATATTGGTAACCAAATTTAGAAATTTCCTTGTGGTAATTTCAATAACATACAATAGAGTCCCATAAAATACTTTAGATATTATTTCATAAATGATTTTTAAAAATGTTCCGCAACGATGCGCCAATACCCAATCCAATCCATAAAAGAACAAATTCCCAAATTTCAGTAAGCTTTGTATTGCCATTAAATCTCAATGTATCTGTTTTAATTCTGAGTTTAGTCGTTTAATTTAAATTTAAAAAACAACAGTATTGTTTATGTTACCCATAGCTTTATATAAATATACATAATATTCTTATAATTTATTATGCCCCAGAATAAGTCAATAAAATACATAACTCGTAATGTATTATTTATTAGACAAATAAAATACAAAAATAATAACTGCTGACATTTTGTAATGTTTTTTACACCAATATTATACGATGAAAATTATTATATATTCTTTGTACAACGAATCAGCAGAATTGTTCAAGATTTAATCGTTTTTATGTGTTTAAAGTGAGATATACTTTAATAGTCCTCCCACTCTCTAAAAATAATCAATTAGACTATCTAAGTTTTATTTCCAGCCCAATATTGTACACAGAGGGGGCTAATGCCCTCCCCCATTACCATATTACATTTTAGCTTGTATAAAAAGACAACATTTAAATAGGTTGAGTTTCAAGATCATCATTATCATATTATTATTATTATTATTATTATTATTATTATTTTACAATGTTTTTGAACAAAAATAGTTGAAATAAGCTACTAAAGTTTCATTTAATTCATTTGTAGATCATAAAATTTTTTTAATTTATTTATTAATATTATTTTCGACATTTTCCTGTAGTTACAGTGGTACAATAATTTCACACAATTCATTTTAATCCCTTAGCAATAAATACATAATAATAATCCTCAAAATTAAATAAATTGGTTATTTACTCTTTACTATCCTAGTACTGATTAAACTCAATAAAATTATCAAATAAATTTACCTACTCAAATATATAAATTTTAAAATATTCAAAACTTTTAGTTACTTTTTGTTTTTTCACACAATAATGTAGATTTAAATTTTTACGGCAACAAATCTAACATAAACTTATTCAGGTTAATAATAACTTATGGGGGGGGGGAAGAGGATACACTACTACCCTGATATTTTACCATGAGGTCAAAATGGTCATTTTTCCCTTCTAAAAGTATCGAATTTAAATCAAAAGACAATAGATATCTTATATTTTCCAATTATCCCTCCTCCTTTGGACAATCCTGCGTACGTCACTGCACAAGTCCACTAGGAAACAGATAACTTATAGTTCACAAATAATATTTAAACAGTAAAGCAAAGATAAGTTAAGTATAGATAAGAAAGCCAAACATACTTCGCACCACAGATATTATTCGCTTCTCAAATCAGATACTCTTGGTGGGTTAGTTGAATTTTAAAAAAACGATAAATAATTTCTTATAATACGATTGTGAAAGAAATGTTGATAACATAAACAACGTAATTAATAGACGTTATTTTCAGAACTCCCACTAAGAGTATCTGACCCGAGGATTGAAGAATACCCGTGGTGCGAAGTATATTTGGATTTCTTGTCAATAATTTACATATCTTTGCCTTACCTTATCTTACCTCACCTCACCTCACTTTAATTTAGTTTACTTTACTTTACTTTTTTTAGACAATAAATAAAAAAAGGAAAAAATAATGAAAAAATAAAAGTGTTAGAAAATAAATGTTCAAAGTTTTTTTTCAAATTTTCAACATTTTCTCGTGCCAAAATATTTCTCGTATTATTGTCTATCTATGTTTAAATTTTCATGAAAATTGGATTTAAAAAAAAAGAAAATTTCTGAGTTTTTTGTGTCAAATTTTGGGTAGTTTTCTCAAAATTAAATTGACAAATTTAACCTCTTAATGTACCATCATGAGATAAATCTGGTTTTGAAAAAATTGCTGGTCGAGACTTTTGGACAAACATTTCTATGAGAAAAAGTGTTTACAGAAAAAAAAATAAAAATAAAAAATTTACATTATTGTAATTGTTTCTTCGCTTCGCTCGGAACCTAAAATTACAGTGATACACAAATCAAATATAATATGTACTAATGCACTTTTTATCGTTATTATTAATTGAAAAGGCCTATTTCAATGATAATTGAAAGATTTTTGAAAGAAAACATAACTCATACTACTGGAAATGATGCTGTCTAATTTTTAACTCTATGTTTTACGATTACCGTCATTTACTAATTAAGGATACGGAAAGCTTTGAATATGGGATGGCAAACGTTTAAAAATCTTCCAAAAACTTTAGAATCGTAAATACATTCAATATAATATGAATATTATATTTCTTACCAACATCGTCGTGATTAACACTATCAATGTATTTCAAATGCTGTGTTTAAAAAAAAAAAAAACAGGAAATAAAATACGCTGATTAATCCGTAAAGAATGTAGTCTAAATAAAATCTTTATATTATATTTTATGTACTTTTATTATAATTGACACGTTTAAGTACAAAGCCAGTTTGTTTTTTTTTCAGTATAATAACAAACCCCAAAAAAATTGTGTCAGTAATATTTTGATAAGAAATATTTCGGTGAAATGAATTGTTAATTGTCAGAATAAAATAAGCACATTTACCTGTAACGTGTATTCTACCGGAAAAATTATTCTTATCACAAGAGGTTAAATTAAGAATTAATTGTTAGAAAACTGTAATGTCAATACATTAATTCGAAAATATTGATTTTTTTCTGCCCCCTCGTTTTGTCATTATTAGTGTTTTAAAGAGTCGGCGGCGTACGCATTTTGATTGGACGACACTTTTTGTCAATTCACCTGTAATAATAGTAATAATTCACGAATAGGTATTTGAACGCAATGTTATTGTATACAGTTATGTTAGAAGAATGTATGGTGCGTAGCTCGTCGCTTGACCGGAAACGGTGGGTGACGAAGACGGCTAAGTAGCGGATATCAAATTACCGGTGGAGGGTAACTTCACGGCAGGATTATTCGAGTGCGACCACCCCGTGTGTATGCGCAGCTTAAAAGACACAAGGGTTTTGTATTTGCCTGCACACGAGTTCCCCTGGCACCCAAAGACGAACCACATCTATTGCCATAAAAATAAACAGAAACATGCGCGACCCCGAGGGTTATGTTAATACACTATTGACCGAACGTACAGTGTAGCTGATAATACGCACACAAATTTCGCGCTTTTTGGAATTACGTACTCACACGGTTATTACAACAACGAAAAATTATATTTTGCATTACGCGATATTATTATATTAAATTAAAAATACTTCACTCAAAATACGAATTTCTTATTGTACCAAAACGATAAATCATTTCTTCAATAAAACGATTCTGAACGAAGGAAGTTAATAATATAAAGAATAAATAGGAAAAAAAATATTAGAAAAATGTCCAAAATTTTTTTTTCACATTTCCAAAATTTTCTTGCGCCAAAATCTTTCTCATATTAATTTCTATCTATGTTTCAATTTTCATATAGTTCGGATCAAAAAATGATGGTTTCCGATTCGTTTTTGTCAAATTTTGGGTAGTTTTTACCAAAAAAAAAAAAATAAAGAATTGAGAAATTCAAAAAATGACCTTTTTAAAGTACCATCTAGAGGCAAATCCGATTTCAAAAAGTTGCTGATCGAAACTTTTGGACAAGTATTTCCATACGAAAAGTTGTAAACAGAAAAAAATAAATAAAAAAAATAAACATCATTGAAACAACGCTAGCTTTTCACTTCGTTCAGAATCTAAAAATCCAATTAAACGTAAAACGAGATATTAACATCAAATGACGTCATGATTTTAAGACCAATATTTTTTTTTTTATATCAGTAAAAACGTTTTGTGACGAGGAGAGATGATTGGGGATAATGATGGTGGGAGCTATGATGTCACTAGAGGAGTCGTAGGTTGGTCACTGTGCTGTTATCGATAGTCTACAGATTTGTAAGCCTCGTTGTATAGTAAATTATTACATATTTTATTAGTTATTATTATTATTATTATTATTAGTATGCTCATTGCCGGACTACAATGGAAAAAGGCGTGCGCATTGACGGTGATACGAATTTAAATAATTGTATAAAAATATTATTAATCGTCCTTATCGTATATATATATATATATATAAAAAAAAAAAAATGTGTATAATAATACTAACCGGCCTTATCCAACAGCCAAGTGGGCGGACATTGGGTGATAATGCTAAACCATACTAAAACCATACAGGATTAAAATGAAATTATATTCTAACATGGTTTTCTGAAACCATCTAGGATAACGACTCGTATTTTTTATTTTTTTATTTTATTTAATTCGACAAATTCGATGTCTCATTAAAATATTATTGTTTTGATCTCGTGAGTAGAACGATACAACAATAACGGAAAAATCGAAGAAAAAAACACTAACAATTAGGTTAGGGATCAAAATTTTGATTTACGGGTGCCCGGACGACGCACCTCAATTAAAACACCTTAAAAATTTTAATTTTAATTTAATAAGGTTCGAAATTATCGCGTCCGTTCGAGTTTTGAGAGTGCAGCGATTTTATCAAAATCGGTTTCGCACTGATTCACCAGACTTAAGCATTAGAAAATACATATATTGATAAATCGCAAAAACTAAAAAAATGTTACTTAAGTACCTAATAAAAAAAATTAATTTTACCTTCTTTTAGCGTTTTAAGTACTTATTAAATACCAATAGCAATTGAATAAACAGATTTCTTATTTAAATCTATAAGAATATGAGTAAACTTGTTATATACTATTTTAAATTTGTAAAACAAAAACTTAAAAAATTATTGCCCATTAATTTTGAAATTCATGAAAACCTAGTCTTCTACCAATTTTTCTCAAAATTTCGGTAGATTTTCGCTACGTCACACATTTTATTAAGTATAGTCAATATTTTTCTAAATAATAATCTGGTAATAATTTAAGGTTGTTAATATATATATTTAAAGTAGAGGTTACTGAGTAAGTTAAAGTAATAATTTAAAGCAGCGCTGACACTAAACTTTTACGGAATTAATTATTTTCTATATTTTGTTATATGTACGAGTATATTACTATTAAGATTCGAGTTCTTTTTTATGGCAAACAACACCTTTTGACTCAACTTTTTATAAGTAAATAGTTGTAGAGTAAATTTTTGAAAATTTCGATTTTCTTTTCAAATCACATTTAAAATTTAGCGGAAAAGCAAGATGATGCAACTCAAAACTTAAAATGTTTTATAATTCGTCAACTATTAATCTGAAAAGACAGACTCGAATATCAGAAATTATGAATAAAAATATTCTTTGTTATAGGATATCACTTCAAATGTAATGGTTTCTATAGTACCACTGCCCCTATACTAATATCTAGGGTTTTAAAATTGTATAAAATTTATTTTCTTGAAATATTTCATGAAATATTTCATTTATGTGAAAAATAAAAAAATTCAAAAATTATAAACACGAAATAAAGAATCCATTGTCTAGTTATACCTGTATAATCAGGGCGAGAAAACAATAGATATGTATAGAAATTAGTAGTACCTATCTATATCTATAGTATGAAAATTTAAAATAAAAATAATTTATTATTTGCTGATACTGCTCATGGTTTTGCTCGTGATATTTTTATATAAATTGGTAGGTAATAATTTATTGTAGTTTTTAACTTTTAACAATTCTATGTGTCATTTTGAAGCTACTTAATGTACGTACGGTTTTATCGAGTTTTTTCTCAAAAAACCTGGGTTTTTCCTAAATTAACCCATCTGGTTTATTTTTTTTTCGTATTTTGACTGCACTATTTTTCATCTTATCATCAATAATAGAATAACGAGCTTTTCATCACATCTTTTAATCTACAACCGTGCATTTAATTTAGCATTTAATCCTTTAACGTCTTCGTTATTTTGAATTCTTGTTATTGTCAAGTTTTTTATTTTTAATTTTAACATTTTTTATCGAATTTTTTTTTTTTTTTTTATGAATGTAAAAAGTTTATACTTTTAGAAAAGTAAATACTCAAAAAAAAAATAAATAAATAAATAAGGTAGACACATATTATCTAAAACACCTCGTACCTAAAAAAATTAAAAAAAATTAAAAGTGGATATCACCCCATGATAAAGCGGGTTTTTTTTTTTTTAAATAATAAATGGGTTCAACCCGGCGTGAAAAGCGGTCCGGGTTTTTTCGTGGTGCCAACCCTGCAAATAATAATATTATGGTATATCGAGCGCGCCCTCGGAGCGACGTCAGGCGTCACCACCGCCCGCCCCCGCCGCGGCCGCCACGGGGTTCCTGGAATTAGTCGGCGGAGAGAACGATGGCGCTGTCGGCGGAGTTGTGGACGTAGCGCCGTCGCCGGTTGCGCTGTCGACGGTCAGATGGCGCCACCGCGGACGCGACGACGCCCGCGCACCCGCCGCCGCCGCGTTTTCTTGGGGCGGCCTTAATTTTGCGCAGCGCGCCTGTCCGGAAAAGCTGCGGGTAAAGCCCTCTACGCGCGCCGCCGCCGCGCGCGTCTTGTCGCCGGGCGCCAAAGTCGGGCCGCCGCCGCGCCGCCGCTACCACCACCGACGGCGGCGTAAGTCTTAAGTGTCGGCCGCCGCGCCAGTCTCTCACTCGGTCCGCGAACGTAATGCCGGCACATCGTCGTCTTCTACCGTTCCGTCGCCACCGCGTGATTTCACCGCATAAGTTCAACCGACACACGAAAACCGTATTATTCGTTGTAGAAAAAAAAAATTTCATAACATAATAATTCGCGCACGACTTTAATAGCATTTTGTTTCTTTGTAGTTTTTAGTTGAGTTTTTTTTTTTTTTTTATTCGAGTTTTTGTTTTTTTTTTCCATCCCCGGTGTATTATTTTTCCAACTCCGTCACACGGCACTAGGAAATCATTATTATTTTTTTGTTTTCGCCCGTCGGTAATTTTTGTTGGTTTTAAAAAAAAATTACTCTCTCTCTCTCTCTCTCTCTCTCAATCTCTCAATCTCTCTCGCGAACGATACACCTGCAACGGTTTTTTTTTTTTTTTGGGAAACCACGTCGGACACCGCGCGCATAACGTCGACTAACTATAATAACATCCGTCGTCGATATCAACTTCGGACAAGTAAGTGTCATGGTTTTTATATTTTTTCACGCGTTTATTGTATTCGTCCGTCCGTCAATTTTAGAAAATATATAAAAATTCAACTTAGGATTTTTTTCCCGCCTCCGAATACACCTGTTTCACGCGTTCACCACGCCGCCAGACGTTTTTTTTTTCATGTCGATATAAAATTATAATACGTCTTAACGACATGTTTGTTATTATTTTTTTTCTCGCATAAAATTAGATAATCTTTTTTTTTTTTTTTATCGTAAAGACTATGAAAGAGTTTTCTTCGAACAACATGACGTATTATATTCTTTTGACCTGAAAACTTTTTGCACACATACAATTTATCGTATTATTATTATTACATACTCTTATTATAAAAATAGGTAAGTACCGTACTGGGTGTCCAGCGAAAAATCGTGCAACAATAGAAAAGGGGTAGAAACCGGTTTTTATTATTTTAAATTTCAATACAATACCGTGGCGCTACTTAAACTAAGACGTTGCTCGTATTTTTTTTTTTTTTTTTTGTACTTCATAACGCGCGCTTTAAAAAAAAATTTGTGAACATATTTTTATTGTTCAATTAAAAATCTACGTACGGTAATAAAATAAAATATTACAAAATCGGAATCTAAAATAATTCGCAAAAAAAAGTAAAACACATCGACTTAACATCTTATTTCGCCTGCTAAAATTAATGTTTTTTTATTTATATTTTTTAATTTTAACACTACATTTAAATTCATTATATTAAACACATTTAAAATACTCTTTTTATAATAAAACATTTAGTACACATTTATAGGAATTCATATTAAATTATTTTCATTCGTGAACATAAATAAAACGTCTAATATTCGACTATCAGATTTTTCTAAATATTTGAAATTAATTTAATTAAAAGTACCTGAGAGTTAATGATAATTAAATGCCTAACGATTTTTATTCCCTGAGTAATTTATTTCATGTTTTATTTGCCTATTTTATAAGAAACCGTATAGTTTTAGTTAAATTAAATTTTGTAATAAAGTTTAGCGCTTTAATTTTTTTATTTGAAAACTACTTTGTTCAACGTTATAACTTATAATTATTTTTTATTTTCTTATTTAACTACCTACTTATAATAATAAATAAATAAACAAGTAAAATTTATTTGTGAATTTTTTTAAATTAGCAAAAATTTAAAAAATCTTATAGGCATAAATTATAAGAATAAACGAAAAATTATAAAATAATACGTAACGTTAATTATCTAAATTACATTTAAACAATAATATTAAAATTATAATTAATATAAATATTATTATACCCTGGACTAAAAAACAATTTTGGCTATTAATAAAAATTGTTAAAAATCTGTTGAAAAATCCAAAATTCATATAAGAAAAATATTTTTCAATTATTTTATTGTAATAATTGTATAAATTATCCATAATATTCTATAGTCAATAAATGTTTGAGGAAATAATGAAATATTAGCCGCTGTTACCAACACGTAAATTGTTAATAGTTCTCCGTCAGTCAAAACCCATTTTATTTTATTCAACAACTGCTTTAATTTTAATTTATGGTAATTCAGTAGAATCATCTAAATTTAGTGATTCCTATATTAAAATTAAGGTAAAAATTCGAAAACTACTATTAAAAATGCGTATTGGATTGTTTTGCATAATAATATTTTAGCTGATAGATTTTATTTTCTAGCGGTTTTATATACATCAATGTTTACTGTTACGAACTAATTAATTATTTTAAATTACATTGATTTTATACTTAAATATTTTTAACTATTTAATTGGCGTAAAAATGTCTTTTACACAGCCCCTTAAAAATTTTTCATGTGACGTCCTCTTAAAATGTAAAAGGAAAATTGAATAAAGATCGAACATATCAAAATTAATATTGTAGCAATATTTATATTTTTAAAATCTAAGCTAACATTAAAAAAAATATATTTTAAATCTAAAGACAAATTAAAACACTATTGTGCAACAATATAAAAACAATAAAATCGACTTTTATTTTTTTCAAATTGAAATCAGAAAAAACTAATTTCGATAGCCGAAACTGACGTTTTATTGAAATCAAAGAATAAATTAATTTTTCCACAGACTAACTAATATGTATTATTCGTAAGTTTTTTTTAGATTATTTATATTTTTGTAATTTTATAGAATCGTATCTAAAGATAAATAAATAGGTATTAAACAATTTGTAATTTTTATCATAATTATATTTATTTAAAAACAAAACTACATTATTAAACGTAAAATTACAAATAAAAACTTTAAAAAAAATGTTCCTACGTTTTAATTCAAAAATATATTTAAAGCAATATAAAAAAACAAAAAAAAATGTTTTTACCGGGAAACACTTGTTTCATACTTGGCGTATATAAGGGTAGTTGTACTTCGAAGTACGTCTATACATTGATGTCATGTTAGTAGCGCGCTCTAGGAATCTTATTTCGTTCTAATCAAATGTACGTTAATTACAGAAAAATAATTGGTTGACCAATTATTTTAAACACTCGTGACACTTTTAGAAAAAATTAAAAATGTCTAATTAAATATTACTACTATATAATTTATGAAAGTCCTTAAAACGTAATTTTCATTGTTTGTTAAATAAAATGAGTTAAAAATTATTTTCACTGTTTTCGCTTCTCCGGTAGATGTCACGACGTGTACTTCTAAAGTTCAAATATTACTAAGACAAGTCCAATAATTGAACATTTAACGTTATTATGTATTCATTTAATTTCCTGTGCTTAAAACTTTATCAACTTATATATCGTTTGCAGTAAATTTTTCAACTTTAATGATAAAATAGACGATTAAAAAACTCTTATTTCACAAGTGGGCCACTTTTAAAATCATGTTAGTTAATACAGTGTACGGTTTCAAACATGAATAATCCAATTAAACTTTTTATATTGTTAAAATTAAATAATACGTCTTTCGCAGTGAATAAATTGTATTCGAAATTCTACGTCAATTATTGTAGGAAATATTATAATTCATATTATAAAGTTATTACAACGATAAATAATTACATTTTTATAAACTTATTGTACTTATATATAAATTAATAATATTTTTATATCGTTTTTATTGTTCTCTGAATATGATATAACCACATAAATTATTAAAGTATTACAATAATTTTTCAATAAATAAATATATCGAAAACAGTAAAAATATTTGTAGGAACTACATTATTAAATATGATTGGAGGGAAATTAAATTAAAATTATTATTTGACAAAGAATATTGCAACAAAGAACCTGAGTACCTTTTAAAAAAATATTTATATAAAAATTATAAAATGGAGAGGTTGAACGCGGATTAATTGTATGAGTGCGACGTGACGCATTAAACCGACGTTGTAACTTTTGTAACTTGTAAAGCATAACAATAATGTCGAAATCAATATCGTTTCATTCGGGACATTGAAAATATACTATTTTTGTTGCCGTTGCTGTTAAAAGGACTCGTTATGTGTTGTCTCTGCTTCTTACCAAAATATACAACAAGGCAAACATCCCCGTTCAACAGTATACATTTTAAGCCATCGACTTTAAAATACCTAATCGAGTAAATTTCGACATAATATTATCAAATATAAAGGTTATAAAACTTCATGCGAGTTATGAGCATTTTCAACTACATGTTATGCATTCATAATAACTCGCTCGATAATAATAATTGAAACATCATAAACGCGGTGCAAACACAGCTCTGATAATGTGCTCGTCCTTAAGTCTTACAATAATTGGTCAATTTATTCCTATGTATAAAAACTAATAACTCGAAATAGGTTCTACCACGAATGTGAATGCGAATTTGCATGCGTATGGACACAACGCATGCGGGCGTGACGTCCTCGAGTCTTCCCGCAGTCATCGTGTCTTCTAATGTTTATTTTTAAGTGTTTAACAAGAAAGAAGAGAAAATCAGTAAAATCGGTTTGTTAAAATTGATATTTACTCAAAAATTATTATTATATTTTATGTTTTATGAAACATACACGATAAAAGGAAATACTTTGAATATTCTACCGTACAAAATATGTATAATACATTGTACATTACAGTATGATACAATTATTAGTATTATACCATAATTGCACACGGTATTATTATATAATTTTTAATATAATATTATAATAATAATATTTTATTCGTTTTACAATTTGTAAGGAAATTATATAAATAAAAAATTTAAATCCAAATAGATTATGCGAATGACAAATGATTGTCTCCGAAAGCCTAGACTTGTGGAGGAGACAACAGTTTTTGTTTTAGAGGTAATATTAAATAAATAAAATTAATATAAAATAGTATAAAATAACAGATATAAAAGAAATGTCGAAAAATAATGCAATATTGATATAATATTATAATTATTTACAAATTAGTTTTTATCTTAAACTTAACATAATTGTTTGTATTGATCGTAGTGTTATTAAAAAGTCTAATAGTGATATCATATTCCATACACAAATATAGCGCAAAAACCTAATGAAATACCGTATTTTTATGTCACTATGACGTATGCGAAGTAACTTGGGGGTAATAAATGTGACACGACTGTATGTTCGGTTGCCGCCCGTATAGTCCCGTGCGGTTAAGGGGTAAACCGATTGAATCTCAACGACTAAAAAAAAAAAAAAAATGACGACTACCTCACCGGATACGATTTTGAAATTTTGTACGGCTTGATACTGGGGTTGATTCCGGGGGTGAGAGGTGGATGGAGGAGGGGAAAGAAAGTTGCGACGACAACGACGACTGCTGCCTGTGCTGACCAATAAGAACGCGCGGGCGGCGGGGCCGGTCGAACAAAACAAGGGAAGTCGTTAAAGTACGCGGAAATTTCCGTCCGCCAATCGCGCCCCTCCCGTCCTCCCGTCGTTCCGACCCGCCCCTACCGCACGCGCCCTCCCCTTCCTCCGTCGTCATCGTCATCTCATCCATATCACACGCTCGCACCCTTTACAACAACGCTTACTACGACTACGACTATGATAATAATGACTTTCTATTATTGTCGTTATCCCTGTCCGCATCGACTACCTGCTATAATAGTAGAGCTCTTGCGCGCAACTATTTTAACATTATTACTATTATTATTATAATGCACACTTGGCCGCGTGTGACGATTTGCATGTACCACGTGTAATACGTAGTAATATAGTATCCTAAAAGCTGCGTGCGCCACAGCATTGTCTTCGAATTTTCGGATCGAATGCCCGGTGGTGCGGGGCGAGGAGCGTAGGAGAAGGTTAGGTCACCGCCACCGCCCCTGAGTACGACGAACACCCCGGGGGTAGTGGAAGACTTGAGCGCCAAAACGAGAAGAGAAGAATAGGCGAAATCGTAGTGTAGAAAATCGCCAAAATACTATAGGCATCTTTCCCGCAGGTACTTGCAGACGTGATTACAGTCTTGCAAGGGGTGGATTAAAAATACTTAATTTACTTTTTTTTTACATAAATTTCAATAGTATCTATGGAATATTACACAATAGTTTCTAATTATTTTTAAAATGAAAACGTTTTGAATTTTTTTTTTGTGAGGTGCATTCTTTATTCAAACCTCTAAATTTATAATAAAAATATTCATTTCCAAAGAGTTTTAGCTAATTTGATTAATGGTACACGGACTCCAATGCAAAATGCATATTTATTTTGGTGATCTCAGGCAATGCTTTCCAAGTACATAATTTGTTTCATGTAATAGAGAACTCAAGAGTGAAACTTTTATTTTGCTTTATTTTGCATTTTTCGATGTTTTTTTCATTTTTAGAGCATATTTTAGCATTTTTCGGTCATTTCATTCATTTAAAGGCATATTTCAACAATATACTTACAATTTTTATAATGTATAGTATCTGTACATAATACGAATCCAATGATTTAAATTTAACTAATTCAAAATATTATACATGAATTTTGGGTTTTTCCTCAAAAATATCTAGAAATCTTTCTATAATTGCAATAATGTCTATATTTTATCTTTACTTATGGATGCCTAGACTTGGCGGATGGCAAATAAGAAAACAAATTAAAATATAAAAACACAAAACGACCTTTTTAAGAGTATTTTCATGGTAAATGCATTTTTAAGGGCATTTTTACGGTTAATTGCATTTTTTAAGGGCATTTTTGGCTGTTTTTTAGAACATTTTTCGATGGTATTCAGTGCATTTGAATCCGGGCCCTAGTGATGAGACATTTATGGGGTATTACCTACATTTTTTTTGATCCCGTACCAATTTTTGTATGATTGAACAATAAATACTGTTAATGAAAGTAGATAAAATATTCCAAAATTAAAAATACGACGATTTTAGAAATTACAACATATATGGATGTAGGGTAACGTAAAATAATGCAATATATGAATATAAATTTTATGTACGACAAATTTAATTTACACACCATGATGATACGGCTAAGGAGAGGATGGCGGCCGCCCCTACAGCACTCCACTGAATCCGCACTTGGACACTAAAGTAATTTCCTACTGTTAATGTCGTTGTAATCGAAATCCTCGGTTAATGTTGTTTATAGCACGGTTTTTCACGCCAAATCAAGGGTTGTTTTCGGCTTTTACGTACTCGTGGAGCGTGTGGGACACTAACTCGTGAGGCAGCAAGTGAGGGGAGTTTAGCAAAGTGAACAAATCAAACGTAAAGCTGCTGCGAAGCGAAGGGCAGCTCAATTTTCTTTATCCGCTTTGGTCTACATTACTGTGACGTGCATAGTATAATCAATTTAAATTTCCTTTAACAATATTGGTAACTAGAGAAAATTTTAAATATTTAAAAATACATACGTGGTTATAATAAATACCAATATTGGTGCAAATTATAGTATTTATTTTTCTGATCTTTGGTATATACGTATATAAGATACATTTTTAAATATTGTGCTAATAATTTTTGGCGCAAACGATATGTATTATTTTTTTTTTTTTTGATCTTGTTCTGACTCCTGTCATGATTAGAGGGCGAGTTTTTTTTTTTTTTTTTTTGATTGGCAAATTTTACTTCGGGTAAACACTTTCAGTCAAACTAGGGGATAAATTGAAAAATTTCAATTTTTTTGTAGTTTTCAACGAATACGACTTTCTATTATATTGTTATCCCATCGGCTCTTATATGAAAATAATAACAATATAACATAATACTTTGGGGTAAACACACATGCATGTACGTGTAGTGTATGCGTGCGCACGTGCGATGATTTGCATAATATACGACGTATAATATCCCAACGACGGGCGTGTTAGTAGATTGCGCGTTGTCTTTGGATTTTGGGTCGGATATGAAAGCACGCGTAAGAGATGGTCTTCCGCCGGGGAATCAAACGGGGACGTAAACACGAATTCCATTTTTTTTTCCAATTTTGGAAAAATTTCACTTCGAATATATGCTTTCACCAAACGCTAAAATACGCGCTGAAAAATTATTTATTTACTTATTTATTTTATATTTTCTATTTATTACCGTATCTATGAAATCTCTTTTTTCTATACCCATACGACGAGTGTGATATGCCACTAGGAATATTCCCCGGGAACAAGGAATATTCCCAAATCTCTTGGAAATATTCTTTCAAAAAAAAATTAAAAAATTAAACGATTTTTCTCATTACTACTTGCTACTTTATTTCGCGCCTACTCTTCTTTGTTAAGAAATATAGTAATAATTATAAATGTTTTTTTTTTATTATTATTTAAATTAATTACAATCTTTGCACTCACGACTAGTATACACTTAAATTAGATTTACATCGAATAAATATTATTATTATTATTATTTTTTTTTTTTAATTACCCAAATGTAGAGCTTTTCTCCAATAATATTTTTAGTAAAAATACATTTGTCATTCGGATCAATCACAGTTATAAATTGAATTCAAAAACATTGAAACATATTTTGAACAATATTTTTTTTTTTTATAATATAATATTCCCGATGAATTCCTCATCTCAGGAATATTCCCCGGGAATTCGCACATCACTAAGCGTGTACGTCATCGTTTCACAGATTTTTATATCATTACTTTTGAATATATCTATGCATACGCACAATAAGATTATAAAATACACTATATGTAATCACATATATGTACATTGCTGCCATATATATATATATATATATACCTATGGCATTAAGAAATTAAAAACAAATACGGAAACTTTGCAATGACATTAATGCGTTCTCAGTATAAATAACGGCCATATAATGGTTAGGGTGCGTGCAAAATACTTGGAGCGTTAAGTTAAAGGACCTTTATGACATTGTTTTTGTCAATACTAAGTGTATTCAAAAATTATAAGCTGCGCCTTACATAATTTTTAGAATTGATATAAAAACGCAACGCATAAAAAATATTTATTTAATATCAAGCATTGATAATTTTTGTAATACAATAATTTATTATTGTACTTGATTTTAATTTAAAACTTATTTACCTATTGTATCAATTATATATATTATCAATAAAATGCTGGTCGTTTTATTTATTCTATTTTGATTCATATGTTGTTTTTTTTTTAATTTGTCCACAGCTAAAAATTTACATTTTGTCATTACTGACAATATTCGAAATTGAAACAATGACAATAAATAATAATATTCTCCACGTTCCAATATTTCGCATAACTTTTTTTTAAAATTATTTTAATACAAATTGAAGGATATGAAGGACATCAATTTGGTGGTGACACGGATTCGAAGGTCGACAGCATATACGTATTCTATTTCAAAGAATCTGATTTTTACGGTGATCTATGATTTTTTTTCTACATGCACGATTGTAATTATTTTCCGGTGTGCAGTTTCACATTTTACAACAACAAATGTTGATTGATTCAAGCGCGTTAGTAATCGGAAAAAAAAACGATTCGCGTTATGATGTGAAAAAAAAAAACTAAAGACTTTGATGCTTTCCTCCTTCGTCCGAGAACACCCCGGCACGCCATCGGGTTAAATATTTATTTATATATGTATATAATATACTCATCGTCGTATTTTATATTGTATAAGAAACAATACACCATGTATATTATATTGTAATATGCATGGCGTACATATACAGGGTGATTCATTAAGCATGTTCACCCCCTTTTTGGCCATAAAAATGGAAAAATTGGACTGTTTTACTATAAAAGCCATCTTCTCCAAAACTTTTTTTCACGTCATTCAAGAATAGCCTATGATTATAGAATTTTTTTTCAAATGACACTCCCTCCCCCCTCGTTTAAACTTTGGAATTTTATTCGGATTATTTTTCTGTAAATTTTAATACATTAAAATCAAAATTCGAACGAATAATTTTTTAATTATTCAAATCCTTAATTATTGAGGTTAATAGCCTCTTAGGCGCATATTTTAGTTACCAATGTATCACTTAATCATTATGAATCCATGATTTTACCAATTAACACCTAATTAATTCGCATTGTTGTTAGATATAAACTACTCGTTCGAATTTCGATTTCAATAGGTACATCGCAAAATTCACCGGAAAATTATACCCGAGTGAAATTCCGTAGTTAAAATAGGGTGAGGGAGTTATTCGAAAAAAAGAGTTTATTTATACCACAAGACAATTCCAAATTTATCCGTTTCTATGGCCCAAAAAAAAAGGAGGTGAGTATGCCGTTTAATGAATCACCCTGTATACGTTGTTACAACGCCGTCGTTTGCCGACGATGACATCTGTACTGTGAATGTATGTATATATATATAGTGACGGAGGTAATACGCGAATAAAAACAAGACGGTGGTGCGAGGATATTAATCCAGGGCCGGATAGTGGTGGTGGTGGTGGTAGTGGGGGTGGTGGTGGAACGAGGTGGGGCGGTAAAGGCTTTATTTTAACGCGAGAGCATTATTAATGTACTATATATACGTATAACATACCACTCGCGCACGCACTGCATAATCATAGGCCACGGTGAAGAGATGAAATCTTTAATGCGAATTTTTTTCCCCGCATCTTTTTTCTTTTTTCTTTTTTCTTTTTTCTTTTTTTTTTTTTATAATTTTTCTGCACTCTTTCGCCAACGCCACTCGTTCGATCTCACCGTACCCCCCGTCGGCCCGTTCTCTCGCGCCAAGTTGTCGTCATATCCGCTCGTCGTCACCCTCCTTCCTCCTGCGCGCCACCACCGGTTAAGACAAAAGAAGAACACCCTACAACACGCTGCAGCAGCAGTAGCAGCAGACGTATCGATATCCGCGGAGAGGACGTGGGAGCGGGGCAGGGAAGAAGCAGCGGCGTGAGGGGAGGGAGTCGACGAAAGTAGGCAGACAACGTTAAGAGGTCTATATTATACGAGCGGAGCAGAGTGCAACGACAACGACGACGACGACGACGACGACGACGACGATCCTTAAGGACCTTATGCATCGGGTGACTGACAAAAAAAAAAAAAATCCCCACTCCCACATACACACACACACCGTCGTACTCGACATTGTTTTTCATTTTTTTTTTTAAGAAGTGCTCCCGAGACACACACACACACAAAGAGAGACACGTGATAATAAGACGGTCACGCGGTGCAATATACATGTATTACGTATACAAGTCGATGAATGTAGGTGCATGTATATATAATACACGTGTAAGCTGAGAGAGTTGCAAGTACTAAAAAACAAAATACGCGAAACCGACCGATAAAAAAGCCGCGGGCGCGTTTTTTTTTTTCCTTCCCCTAATTTTTCGTGTCGCCACGCAATCGTTTTCGCGTTGCGTCTCGCTCGCGCGTGGCTGCCGCGACGCTACCACCGCCACGTGTTATAGCAGGTCACGGCTGCTGCTGCTGCTGCTGCTGTTCGGCCGAAAAAACTTATTATTATTTTTCATCGAGCACTGCTGCTGCTGCGACGTCGTCGTCGTCGAGAAGTTTAAAAAAAAAAATCAAAAACAATATAATATCTGCATGAATATGCGCGCATGCCTTTCGTGTTTCGTTTTTTTAAAAACTGTGCATAGATGTCATGCGAAAAACAACAACTAGAAACAATATGTTTATTAAAAAATAAAATTAGAATCGTTTTTATTTTAATTAATTAAAAAATAATAATATAAATCGTTATTGAAAAAAGACAAAAAGCAAAACAGAGACCGTTGCACGCATAATCGTGCATGTATAAAACGAAATAATAGTAGAGATAAAAAAAAACATTGTCAAAAAGTTGGTTTGATTATGTAATTTTTGTTAACACCTACAAGGTCAAATACTAACTGAATAATAAATTGCAAATACATATTGCTAGTAGATATGTTTTTATTTTCCAAATAATAATTTTGAAGTACCTTTAATTATATTAATACATTTCAGTGTATATAGTTTGTTTTAAAATATAAAAACTATTACCCAGGAACATTAGAATCGTTTTAAGTTTTCTAATAACTTTAAGAAACCCATAAATGCTAAGTAAATGCATAATTGTCTATCTTGAAAAATACACAAAAAAAAAAAAAAAATGGAAAATATGCCATAAAAATCTTGAAAAATGCACTAGGTTTTAAAAAAGTGAAGTGTAGACAAGATAGTCGGACATACTTCACACCATTTGTATTCTTCGCGCTTCGAGTCAGATACTCTTGGTGGGTGCGTTAGATTTTTAAAAAGCAAAGTATATTTAGTAATATAAAGAATAATAACCCACCATCTGAACATCTGAGGAGCGAAGATACCCATGGTGCGAAGTATGTCCGGCTTTTTTGTCTATACTTTACTCGTCTTTGCTTTACTTTATCTTACTAAGGAAGTAAGTAGGAAAGAGCCTTTTTTCTGAAAAATTATGAAACTAAGATATTAAATGAGCCTCATTAATGTGAACAAACTATTTTATTTTTTGTCATTCAGTATTCTCTGTAATTGTCATTATAAACTATGCGTTCTGAAGAAGAGTGATGATTTTGTAAATGAAATTGTAAAAAGTGAGATAAATCTCGATGTTAATGCATATCCTAAAGAGTCACAGATTGAAAGCCAAAGACTTGCCGACTTCTGATCTAGAGGCAAATCCGGTTTCAAAAACTTGCACATAAAAAAAAAAAAGAAAGAGAAAGAAGAAGAAAATAAAAAGAAACATCATTGTAAAAATACTATGATGAGCTTCTTTCAGAATCTTACAGTCGTTAAATATTTATTTATTATTTTATTACAGACGGTATCGTAAAAATCGTAGGCCCAAACATATTTAATTTAATTAATTTAAAATATAAAAATAATAAAATAGATACCTTATTATTTAATAAGTACGCGTCCACATAATTATATTTACATAAAATTAGGTAGGTTAGGCAGAGCCGATATGCCAGTATTTATTACAACGATAAATCTTGTACAACGATTTAGTATAGATTACATGCAAACATTTCGAACTCGGTCGTCCACATTAAATCGCTTCAAATAAAAAATAGTTGTGTTAATTACCTATATTCACACGTCATAAAAAAAAAAAAAAAAACACTTTCGGCTATTTGTGCTTATATAATTTCAAACTATCAAAAACAACTGAGAAAAATTCTCTAATATCTTGATAAATTCCCTAATAACACGGTGAAAAATGACCTAAAAATGCGCTTTTAAGTTTTCATTCGTCAAGAAATGCAAAATTAAAACTGCATTAAAATAATGAGCATCGACTCTGAAACACATTTTCTGCTTACGGATCTGTGTTTTTGAGCAGCAGGAACAAAAATAATATTGTATCAAAACTATTATATTAAAAAGGTTATTGTTTAATTTTGTATAAATATAAGCTCTGTCCATATTCAAATTCTCTTTTTTAACTTAAAAGTTTCAAATTATCTCGTTTTGGGAGACGAAGGTGCTCTAATATAAAGTTTGCATATGGCGGCCTTGACTAATATTATATTTATAACGATTTTAGTGTTGGTATGCATTATAATTCGGTGAAGTACATAATTATTTTGCATTTATTTCGTTAAAACGCAAATTAAATGTAATAGTAAATTTATGAATTATTATTATGTAACTACGACGTTGTTTATAAAAGTACTGTTGTAAAATTACACATTTTAGATTCTTAGTGGAGCAAAGAAGCTAGTGTTTTTACAATTATAATTTGTTTTTTTTGTCTACACGTTTTCGTATAGAAAAAAATACTCGTCCAAAAGTTTCGACCAGCAATTTTATGAATCACAATTTTCCTCTCTAGATGGTACTCTTTTAAGACGTGATTTTTTGAAATTCACATTAGTTTTCTCAAAATTTGGGAAAAACTTTATGAAAATTTAAATATGGGTAGACGATAATATGAGAAATATTTTGGCGCAAGAAAATTTTTGAAATGTGAAAAATAACTGTTTGGAAATTTCTGTTCTAACACTTTTTTTTTCTCATCAAAAAATATTATTTTTTTCTAATTCTCTGAGTTAATAGTAGTGAAATATAAAACCGACCGAGTAAAAAATAAATCTATCTTTTGTTATCATAACAAAAATTTATAATTTTTAAGTAAAATCGTCTTGAGAATAAACTGATGCTCCGCTCAAAATAATAGTCTTATGAAAGAAATCTGTCTTATTTTTTTTTTTTTTTTTTTTTTTGAGGAAAAACGATTAGAACGGGTGGTTACCCGTCGTAATAGGACTATAAAACTACCTTGTTTTTTTATATCGCACTGCTATTTAAATAAATATTTAATATAAATGACTATAAATAATAATAATAATTGTCGTTAGGTAATAAAATATTATACAAAATGGTAAAAGCGTTGTGGGCAGCAGAATCGTGTGGATTTCAGCAGCGTCGACACAATAATATTACAAAATAATATAATACTGTGTGCGGTCGATTTGCCAAACCGGGTAAATTATTTCTTTACGTTTTCGGGTGACAACCGCGTAATTATTATTTATGCGTGTTTATATTGTTATATGTATTATTACACTGTCGTAAACTGTGTCGGCACAATTTATAACATTTTTTTGAAACGTCCCGACTTATTTGCTCGGCAATTGATAGTTTCGCACCGGTGCAGGCGGCGGTACCTTAATTATTTTACGAGTATACATATTATTATTATTATTATAATATTGTACGCGTAAAACTGTATAATTATATATTAAAACCGAACACTTATCGCGCGCGCGGTACATATACATATTATATATTGCAGCACATTGCTCGCACATTATATTATATATATATATATATATATTATGTACATCACATACGGGCGAAAGAGAAATTTTTTACCGTATCAAAGACACTCGGCGGGTGTAAAACTTCCCTGCAGATTACGAAACGCGTGAACGCGCGCGCTCGAGCGGATTCATTAAAACCGGAAAATCTTAAATTAAAAAAAAAAAATAATAATAAAAACAAACGTGTGGGCAAGTTTAAGGATATATATATATATAATATGTTTTAAATGAACGAGAGCTTTTTTTTTTTTTAAGTAGAATCTTATTTTTTTTTTCAAATTGTACATATTTTTTAATTACATTTGTAGAGATTGCTGGTAGGAGGTATTTATTTTTTCGTGGAACGTTATATAATGTAACAGTCGTCTATATAAAACATGTGACTTTTTTTTTTGCTTAGGTATTAAACTCATTTTCGTCGTTTTTTTATTTCAAAATGAAATAGAATAAGTCGACTCGTATACATTATAACTAGTAGTTTTGTTTGGAGTCGAAACTGCATATTAATTCTGCTTCAATGTTAATTTTATGGACTATGAAAGAAAAGAAAAAAAAACATGTATATCTGTCCTTAAGAAATTATAATATTAAGTTTCCATTTTTTTTTTTTTTTATTATTAAATCGCATTAAACGAATAATATTATAATAATACAAGAGTTTAGTCAATGCGCGGATAAATACCAAATAGCATCAGCAGCTATTTCAAATGTTGTTTCTACTGGTAAATTATTACTTAATGAATTATACTCGCCGTCCGTCCGCGACAACCCCAATTTTATTTAAAATTGATCGGGTCCGTGTAGTTTATTTAACACCGCCGGTCGACCGAATTAAATACGTACGCGCGCAATGCCATTGTTTTGGACCCCTACTATAATAATAATAATAATTGGTTCTAATAATCGCAACAATGATTTCACAATATTCCGAAACAAAAACACTATAGAATGATTATTAGTGTTATTGATACGTTGAGAGGGAAATATTTGTCGACCGCAATATTGCGGTTTAAGCTTTCGTACGACAAAACTACTTGGTTTCCATATATATATATTTTAGATTCTGAACGAAGTGAAATGTTTTTACAATAATTTTTTTTCTATGTACAACTTTTCGTATGGAAATACTTGTCCAAAAGTTTCGATCGGTAACTTTTTGAAACCGGATTTCCCTCTAGATGGAACTTTAGAGAGGTCATTTTTTGAATTTCTCAATTCTTCAATTTTTTTTGGGGAAAAAACTACTTCAAATTTGATAAAAACGACTCGGAAACCATCATTTTTTGATCCGAACTATATGAAAATTTAAACATAGATAGAAAATAATATAAGAAAATTTGGAAAATGTGAAAAAAAAAGCCGGACATACTTCGCACGATGGGTGTACTTTGCACGATGGGTGGTATTCTCTTGACGGGCGTATTAAATTTTAAAGAAACGATAAATTATTTCTTCAGTAAAACGATTCTGAACGAAAGAATTTAATAATAAAAAAAAAAATTTTCAAAAAATGTCCAAAATTTTTTTTTACATTTTCAAAATTTTCTTGCGCCAAAATCTTTTTTATAAGATTTTCTATCTATGTTTAAATTTTCATAAAATTCGGATCAAAAAATTATGGTTTCCGAGTCGTTTTTGTCAAATTTTGGGTAGTTT
>JAIPRM010003102.1:14450-27346 GCA_025469315.1 Stegophylla sp. TES_Ste_2020 | reverse complement strand
TGAATGTTTAAAATACACATAATTTGAGTATTTAAGATACAGCACTACATAGTACATACGAGGACATTTAATGCATATCATTATATCAATACTGGAATGTTTATAATAAATAATTATTTTTTAATCTATTATAATTATTAAAAAATTATTATAAAAATTGAAAAAAAAAATTCGTGATAGCAAAAAAAAGATAAACTTTGTATCGAGTTATCGAGAGTAAAATTGTAGTTTCAAAGGGAATTTAATATTGTTCGAGATAGTGACGTTCGAGATAACAAGAACCTACTGATTTATAAGAAATTAAGATTAAATATGTTTTATAAATAATATTTAACTTCTGATATTTAGCTTAGGTATATATACGATAATATATAAAAACACTGCCACATAAAAACGTGGATTACTCCTTCTAACGCAACTGGTCATTTCTATAATAACAATACGAGCCGGACAATCTAAAATACGAACGCTTTTGTAAAGAAATTGCGAATACGAAAAAATTAATTGTTTTAATTTCTTTTAAAAAAACCTAATAAATTATTTTTAATTTGAATATTCAAATAAGAATTTAAAAATAGTTGTAATTTTAATGTTTTAATCATTTAATGTATTTGTCATACATAAAATGTATGTTTAGCATGTTTAGCATACATGCTAAACTTTTTAGTTTTAATTCATTCCTTTTTGACCGGGCATGCACCGCTTAAAATACCTAAATAGCTTGTTCTGATCGCACGCCACTGCAGTTTTTCATATACACTATTTCGCATTAATCGGTGTACACAACAAAAATAATATATTTTATTCGAATGACCTCTTAAATAATTTTAAATATACTTATGTCTTACACAATACACGCAGTGAATTCTGTGAATCGTAACTACAGTTGATGATAGTTCACGAAGAAATGAGACAATATTTTTTTCTATCATTATAATATGACATTATCAAAACAAAAATGTGTGTAATATACATAGAGTAAAGAATATATAGGTAATATACCTTTTATGAATTTATAGTGCTATTTATATACCTTCCGTATAAGCTGGGCGTAGGACATTCCTTTGATAAACCGAAATAAAAACAATAATCTATGTTACATCGATTACAATGTTCAAATTTCACAAGTCGCCTCTATGGTTTTATTATAACAACACATAATTTGTATACTATAATACACACAATATATAAAATAGGTATACTCTAATATATAGTAAATATTTATTAGAATTTTACAGAATGAAAGGGTAGAGGGATGCTAATTGGACATGGGGCGCACCGGGAAAACTCCCGGTGTCCCGGTGGACCAGTACGGGCCTGCCCACCCGTCGTGCGAAGAACACCCCGACGAGCGAAGTACACCCATCGTGCGAAGTATGTCCGGCTTTTTTAATAGCTATGGGTAGACAGCCTATACATATTAAAGAGAATAGGTTCACCAAGTACTGCAGGTTATTCCTGTGTTCGCAATTCACACGTTTATAAAGAAATGATTAAAATTTAGGTATTAGTTTTGAATGCTCTTGGATCTTGGCATTGAACACGCGTATCTACTATATCGTATTACATACAAAAAGTTTATTTCCAATTTGTTTCATTTGTGTTTTCATTGCTTATGAATTTACGGATTTCTTATTTTCTTTATTGATATGTCATTAATACATTGAAAAACTCTATAGGAAGGATTCTTTGCTCCTCTCAATCCGCATTTTTTTTGTTGGTAGAATGTGCCAAATTTTGATACATACGTACATCGGTGGTGGGGGCAAATCCGTGGCCAGAAAAACCTTCATTTGGGAAAGGATTTTGTGGTAGTTAATATGATTATTACATTTAAATATTAGAAAATGTAAAAATCTACAAAAAGGCGTACAATATAATTTACACTAGATCAGTGGCGTAGAAAAGGAAGGGACTTCGGGTCACAACCCTACTAATAAAATTTTGAACACCTTTGAAAAAATGGCAATATAAAAGTTTTTTTAAGACAGAAAAAACTTCAAACATTGTAAAAATATTTGTTTTGGTTTTTGACAAAAATCCTTTTAGTCCAATTCAATTTGTTATAAATGTTATCATTTATGGTGTTAGTAAAAATCATGTTTATATGTACATATACTTATGATGCTAAAAATTCAATTGGTTGTCGAGCAAAGCAATATTATATGTGGTTATGCGTAAAATCTCGTAAAAACTCTGTGCATTCAAATCATGACTTAAACAGTTGATAGTTGAGACATTTGGAAAAAGAGTTTACACAAAAAAAAAAGGAAAAAGGACGAACTTCACACCATTAAAGGGCTGTAAAAAAGAAGAGCTGACTTACGATTTTCGATATTTTTTGAGTACTATTATTAATATTTATAAGTATGTTTGTATATCAGGTCTTAATACCAAGAATTAAAAATTTTATGAAATACAATTTTGCAAAAAATGAAAAATTTCCAATATTTTCAAAATTCTATTCTTAACTCAAAATTGGTCAAATGTTCATAAAATTTTAATTAAGTATGCACGTGACTATTTTCAACAATTAATGGAAGTTTAAAGTTTTTAGCTACATTATTTTTGAAGTTATGTTAAAAAACATACGTATTTCAATTTTATAAAAATTCCGGTAAGAGCATATAAAATATAGTAATCATATTTTACCCTTTTTTTTGTCAATTTTTCGACAGATTTTCAGAGATATTAATCAGAATTTTTGGATTAGTATTTCTATAAGAAAAAGTATTCACAAAAAAAGAAAAAGGTGTGTACTTCGTATCTTGGGTGGGATAGTTTTGACGGGTGTGTTTTTGTAAAGAAACGATAAATCATTTCTTCAATAAAACGATTCTGAGCGGAGCTTAAACTAATACACATTAATAATTATTAGTTTTGATGTATTGAACCCAAATAAAGAAACTAAAAACTATTTTGTTATATACAGCGTTTACGAAAAACGAAAATTGATTTTTATATATTCCCACACACCTGATGAATATCCCATGAATAATTTCAAATTACTATAAAATATAAACATCATAATAAAATAAAAGAAAGCTACCTATTAATATTATGTTCTTATAATACAATTTTTGATCCTCCCCATGATTAAAGCTCTAATTACGCCACTGCTTAGGTTTACCCTTAACCTGTCGTTGCCACTGTACTTGCACACTAAGTCACTACATATAACGAACCTTGGATTATGAAACGGTTGAGCACCCTATGGAATTTGGTGCCAGCATACGTGCGGCCGTCAATGCCTTCCGTCAAAATGGTAATAAAGTTGGCCACTGTTTTGGGTGCGATTTCGCCGAACAGCCCGATTTCAATTCGTCCCAACTCGCTGCCGGCCACTGTTACATCCAAATACGCAACGTCTGTGACTGCGAACGCTTGACTAGCCTGGATTACAGAAAATTAAAATTAAAACAAAACAGTACAATCCAAGAAAAAAAAAAAAAATGGTCCAAGGGATCTCACCGTGTGTGTTCTGGTAAAATTTGAATTTTCTTAAAAATCTTTTGACTAAATATTCTGAGAGGAATTATATTATATTTTAGATTATGAGTGAATTGAAAAACTAAGTGTTTTTACAATAGTTTACTTTTTTCTCTAACATCTTTTTTTTTGGTATAGAAATATTTGTTTAATATTTTTGTCTTACAATTTTTGAATATAAAATTTTCGAAATTTACCAGTTTTTCACAACTTTAGGAAAACCTATCAAAAATTTAAATTTAGGTAAGCAATAATATGAAGAGTATTTGAGAAAATATGATTTTTAACATGAGCATTTTTTTATTATTTGTTTTTTAACCGTATTGTTATCAAAAATCATTTTTCTGTTTTCAGTGTTTTTTATTTCTATTACTTTTTTTTCCGTGTTCTCGTTTTTTATAAAACTGAAAATTATTCTTGTGTATTTACTAAAGCTTCGATAAGAATTGTTTCATTAAAGAAATTATTTATCGTTTTTGCAAAATTTAACCTACTCACAAGAGTATACCACCCGAGGAGTGTAGAATACCCATAGTGCAAAATAGACAATACATTTCTCATTTCTTAAGAACATACATTTATTACTGTGAGTGTGATTTGTCATGTTAGAAATCTAAGTATAATGTGTCCCGTAAAGTCTTCCTCGGAACACAAAAAAAAAAAAAAATTGTTTAGAAATCAAACCACTGTATAATGTGTATGAGAACTTTTCCTGTAACGCATGTTTTTCAGCAAAAAACAGATCACTCGCAGGTCTTACAATTTTTAATTTCAAGCTCTATTTATTACGATACACCTAAATAATTTTTTTTTTAAATAAAATATAATTTCCGTAGTTTCTTAGCTGTTTTTATTATCGAACTAATAACACTAAATTATTGTTTTATGAGGTTCAAACATGAAATATTCTGTTGTTATACAGTTTAATTTCTATAATATGATTGATCTAATACTGTGGTCGTATCAGAGATTGCATCAATCACTCGATTTCTCAGTTAATTTTTTATATAATTTGGTCTTCTATATATGTGTTCTATTATCGATAGAATATTATCTTAATCTTATCAAAATCTATCTTAATCTTTCTAAAATTTAAGCGTTTGTGTAAAATTATTCAGTGGGCCAACATTTGTAAAAATTATGTGAGGAATGTTTGGAAAAAGAAAATATCGAGCGTATATTAAAATTCAAAAGTTATAACGTTTTAATTCAAAGAAAGTGATTATTTTACTTAATAATGACAAGTTTTACCCAAGTTCTGACTATAAATGGTTATAAAATTAAAAGTCAATTTTTGAGATTTTTTCAGGTTACATAGACATGTACTATTAGCAAAGTCGTGTTAAATTTTCAGCTTATAATATCAAGATTTAAAAATTTTATTAGATAAAACTTAACAAATCATAAGGTAATTCTAAAATGCTATATTTAGCCCAAATGTGATTTGACTTTTTTTTAAATTATTTTTCGTCTTTATTACAATATTTTTGGTAATGTGTGAAAATTTCAAGTTCACAGTTATATTAGTTTCAGAGTTATTGTGAAATGGTACTGAAAAAATTTCAAAAATCATTAATCAAGTTTTTGTTTTATAACTGTTTAAAATTGATAATTTGATAGAATTCATTTGTTTTACTTAAAATTACACACTTCAGCGCATAAAAAAAAAAAAAAAAAAATGGTTCTACCGATCTTTACAAAACTTGGTACATAGATAGAAAATTACAAGACGACAATTTTAGTGTAATAACATTTTTTACGAATAAATAATTGAATGTTTTATAAGGTTTTGATTGAAGAAAAATCGGAAAAAGTACTGACAAATATTCTGGAAATACCGAAATAATTATTATCATGAAATAAATTGTATTTACTTAGTAATAACTTGCAAAATAATAAAGATAAAGACTTTAAACTTTCACTAACTACTGAAAATAGTCACACGCATACCTCATAAATATTTCAAAAACATTTGACCAATTTTGAGGTAAGTAAAGCATTTTAAAAATTTCTCATTTTTTGTTAGTTTTTAATTCATAAAATTTTGATGTATTGATTAAGAGCTGAAAATTTAATATAAATATACTCATATGTATAACCAACGGTCCTAAAAAAAATCTCGAAAATTGTAAGTCAACTTTTTTTTTCATAATCGTTGAAAGTTAAAATATATATAAAAGTTATATACATAAAATTATACACTTAAACATGTATAAAAAATAATTGGTTCTACCGATCTATATGAAACTTGGTATATAGATGGAAAACTACATTGCGAATATTTTGGTGTAGGTATGAAAATATTTCATGGACGATTAAAAAATTTACAAAGTTTTTATGGAAAAAATCAGAAAAAGAACGTAAAAATTTCTATAAATATTAAATTCTATAAATAAAAATAAACAAGGATTACTTTGTTACTAATTAATAATATTGGAATATTACAGGAAATTTGAATAAATTTAGTGAATTTTATTCAATTGATCTATTATTGGAAAAAAAATTTAATCTATAAATAGCTCAAAACCCAAGGATTCTCATAAAAATACCAATATGCCAATTACACTAATTACTGAGAGGTTGACTTTTATTAATTTATAAAAATATAATTTATTGCATTTTTCATTATTATTAAGACATTTATCACCTTATATACACATGTGCGAGCACACACACACACACACACGCACTCACACAAATATCGAATACCCAACATTATTAAATAACATTTTGTTAAATATTTCCTTATTGCTAATTATTATCATAGGCGTGGCCAGACATTTTTGGCAGGGAGTGCAAATACAATATTTGTACACCCATCCCCAAAATTGTATTCTCTAAACCTTAACTACGTATAAAATAAGTTATTAATAAAAAAAAAATATATATACATATATATATATATACATGTTTTATATTCTGATTGAAGCGAAATAGATAGTTTTTTACAATGTTATTTAATTTTAAGCAGTAAAATTAGTATCTAGTAGAAAAACTAATCTAAAAGATTTGCCCGGCAACCTAATATATCAGAATTAGGTTTTAAATAATACTATGTAGAGATAATTATTTCTTAATTCTCAATATTTTTTTTCAAAAATAAGGAAAAACTTTTTCAAATTTAAGTAAAAGTGGTATAATATGCTATAAATCAGATTTTCGTGGTATCTATTTTTGTAATTTAGTTATAACTCCAAAACTAGTAATATAAACTTGAAATTTCCTCCTAATATCAACAATAAGAACAATGTAATACATATTGAAAATAATATGACCTCTCTTAGGATAAATATTGAACTTTAAAAATGACTCATATTTTGTAAATTTTTTCCATATACAATTTTGTATTCTTGATAACTTAACTAAAAATTTAATACAAGTTTATTAAGTAATAAGTTTAATAGCCTTGAAGAAAATCTCGATTGTTTAACAACCATTTTTTTATATTTGTTTATATAGTTGTATGACACTATAGATATTTTATGTAAAATATAAATATTTTTCAATCCTCAAACCTCATTATACATTTAACTTTAAATTTAGTAGAAACAAATTTTATCATTAGATTTCAGATATGTTTCCTTACCCATAATTAATTGTTATTATGATATACTGGTATTCGCATGCAAAATTACAGTTGTAATTTCAATTAATCCATAAAAATCATTTTTAGGTAGAACTCGCAGAGTGTGCAAATGCATACCCTGCACACCTCATGGCCACGCCTAAGATTATCATTATTATATAGTATTTGAAGTTTTCGCTCAGAATCGTTTTATTGAAGAAATGATTTATCGTTTCTTTAAAATTAAATACACCCACCAAAGAGTTTCACACCCGAGGGGTGAAGAATACCTGTCGTGCGAAGAATATCCATCCTGCGAAGTATATTCGGTTTTTATTATTATCATTAGTATTGGAGTAACGACTACATTAATAAAATTCAGTTAACGACTTATATTTCTAACTACATTTTTTGGCAGTTATTTTTTACGCTTGGAAAAAGCATAAATAATTTCAAAAAATAACCTTTTTAAAGTAACATATGAAATAAAATATCTTCCTGAAACTTACCGATCTGAATATTTTTTCGAGTAAAAAGTGTTTCCAGAAAAAAGTTGGTGAATAGAAAAATAAATATCATTGTAAAACTACTCACTTTTTCACTCAATTCAGAATCTAAAAGGATTATTATAAAACTTTTTCTAAGGAATGGATGATGGACTCCTTTCTGAGTGTATGCCGTATGGTAATGTTTATGTGTAAAGGATGTGTATTATATTTCATGGCTACGATTACACTTGAAGACAGAACGGGAATACTTTTCTATTGTTATAATTTGATCGAAATATCTTCAGTTTATCGTGTATGGTTCGAGGGTTTATTATAATATACGTCATTTTTAGTCTGTAAAATTTTCGGTGTAAAAAAATTAATAATTTATAATGACATCAATTGGCGCGTAAGTCTGACGAAAAAAAAACACTGTGATGCTGGTTATTTGGACCACATTATGGCTAAATGACTAAAATTAATTTTATGGAAATATTTTCTAATTGTTAATAGAATACTTAGAAAACTACATGAAATTCTTGAAAATAATGTGTATAAATAACGGTTAAAATGACTTCTTGATCCACAAAATAATTAAATTTTACGTTTGTCATACCATATTTACTCAAAATTATTGTAAAAAAGAAAGATATGAAGCCTAATTTAATTTAAATATTATCTTTCATACAAAATAAATAGAATACTAACAATGGAGGGAGAGAGCTTGAGGGACTTAGTCTCTCTCTACATACGCTACTTTCTCTGCTCATTTAGCGATGTAAATTAATGATCCTAAATACTAAATAAATTGACTATTTACTATTCTTGTATTAATCATAATATGATAAAATTATTAAATAAGTTTACCTTTATTAAACACATAAATTAGAAAATAATGAAAACATTTATTTTTATTTGTTCGTGTTTTTCAGTTTAACGACCACTTAGCTAATTAATTTAGAACAAACTGAGTGGTGTATTTATGGGTGAGAAGGGCACAAAATTGCTTCCTCAAAACTTTACCACACGATAAAAATAATCATTATGCCTCTCTAAAAATATCGAATTTAAAACAAATGACTAAAGAAATCTTTTGTGTACTATAAGCACCCCCTTGCAAAATTCCGAGTATGTCACTGATCCAGGGATATATGTACACAAAATTGATACACAGCAAATGTATATAATGTTTTTTGCAGTTTCATTCTAATGAAAAGTTAGAATAATACCTATAATATATTATGTTATTAAAAGGAATATTTTAATTCATAAAACTTTATTAAAAAACAGGCGTACTTATAATAATTTGAATTATGATTATAATAATATTTATTCAAATTAATCATGTAATCTAAATTATAAATAAAAATGCTCATTCAAATTTTTGACCATAAAAATGCAAAATTTTGATTTTTTTTTTTTAATGTTCAACTCATAAAAACTATATTTTCCATAATTTTTTCTCAAGTAGCCCTAAAGATGTCCTGGGAGATACGAACTTTTTTTCAAATGGCAACCCCATATTTTAACTGCAAAATTATATTTGGGTTATTTTTCTGTTAATTTTGATGTATTGAAATCAAAATCGTAACAAGTAGTTTTTGAATTATTCAAATTTAAATATTAAGCAAAATAGTCTTTTGAGCATAACAAAAAGATATTATATTAGTTCAAAAACAAATGCTATTAATATATATTATGTACATTGCAAATTATGAGGTAAGAAAGGTAGATAGATAATAGTAGTTATTATCACTCGTAAACAAAAAGATAACTAATTGTATTTTAGCTGTCATACAAATTATTATGAGCAGGTTATTCGAGTTAGTAGAAAAATATAGTATAAGAACGTTTTGGCAAGTGTTTCTGATTGTAAAGCTTCATGTTTATTAGAAATCCATACACTATAATTTGAATTACAATGTACATAATAATATAGCCTATAGGTAATACTATAGGTAATAGTTTTAAATACTCAAAAACTTCTAGTTCAAATTTTGATTTCAATATATAAAAATTCACAAAAAAATTACCTGAATAAAATTCCTTCGTTAAAAAAGGGGAAGTCATTTGAAAAAAAGTTAATATCACCACAGGTCATACTTAAGGTGACATGAAAAAAAAAAGGTATGAAAAACACAGTTTTTATAACAAATTGAACATTTAAAAAAAAAATTCCAAAATTTTCTATTTTTATGGCCAAAAAATGTTTTATGGCCAAATGAGTCAGTATGTTTAGTAAATCACCTTGTATGTAATTAATATAATACCTATACCAAATAATGTGGCGTAGGTATATTTCTCTCGAGCTATTCCATACAATGGTTTCGGTGCAGCGACTGTCGCGGTCGGTTGGTAGTCACGTCGACAATTATTAGTGCCGTCGCGCCAGTGGTTTAGGTGATAATAATAATGTTATCCACGCGACTGATTTCAAAGTTGTAATAATTAGTCGTTATATAAAAGTATCATAAAGATAATAATATATTTGTGTAGTTTATTGCATCGTTTCTCTGTACTCATTGCCACAATATACCCTTCACCAGTGTTTCCCAACGTTATAGACACCACGGACCACTCACTTGACAAACACGGATCAGATTCTAGAATGCGATTTATTTTCAACAGATTATAAAAAACTCAATAAAACACTGAAATTTGAATACTTATGAAAATGATAGTAACTAAATATTTGTTGTCTGCCCGGTTATAGGTTAGGTACTGCTTGGATAAAACTGTATAGAAGATCTGAAGTCCAAAAAATGAGAAATTGTGGTTAATTACTTTTAATATAAAATACTTCGCTCGTCAGGGTGTTCTTCGCACGACGGGTGGGATTCTCTTGACGGGTGTATTGCATTTTAAAGTAACGATAAATCATTTCTTCAATAAAATGATTCTGAACGATGGAAATTAATAATATAAAAAAAAAATGAGAAAAATTTTTTTAGAAAATGTCCAAAATTTTTTTTTCACATTTTCATCATTTTTTTGCGCCAAAATCGTTCTTATATTATTTCTATCTATGTTTAAATTTTCATACAGTTCGGATCAAAAAATGATGGTTTTCGAGTCGTTTTTGTCAAATTTTGGGTAGTTTTTTTCAAAAAAAAAAAAAATTGAAGAATTGAGAAATTCAAAAAATGACCTCTCTAAAGTAGAATCTAGAGGCAAATCGGGTTTCAAAAAGTTATTGATCGAAACTTTTGGACAAGTTTTTCTATACAAAAAGTTGTTCACAGAAAAAAATAAATAAATAAATAAATAAAAATAAACATCATTGTAAAAACACTAGCTTCTTCACTTCATTCAGAATCTAAAAATTACAGGTTATGTTTTCATAACTATTTAAATATTATTTATCACAGTTTTTTTTTTCTTTTTTTTTTTTTGTACGTATAAGCTTGTTATCTAAATTACAAAATTTAAATTATGGTGTTGTTCCGACTACAATGCGGCTGTCTCTCCTATTGATGAGAAAAATAAAAATAAAAACTGACATTTTTTATATACGGTGAGGTCCCTCATATAACATATTTTACAATCCACAAAAATAAATCAATGTGAAGGAACACGGGATAAACCATTTCACGGGTAGTTTTGGCCCCACCGCTCCACAGAGCACTCGCCATGTCGCAATGTCTTAGTTTAATTTCTATAATTTATCGATATAATTTATATTTTACTATCTGTAATAAAAAATAAATATAAATAATACAAAAAATATGTGCCAGTAAAATAAAAAATATACTGTTTTTCTACCTACGTTTTGACAAAAAAAAAAATTTATAAAACAAAATATTATTTCTATCTCATATCTTTCTCTTTTGTTAACTTATTTTAATTTATTTCTTTATTGGCTAATTTTGTAAATTTTGTTCCCCATTTATTCTCTATTATTTTATATTATTTTAGTTTAATTAAGTCTCTTTTTAGTATTATTAAAATGTATTTTCTATTTTTAAATTATCAGTTATTACTATAGTATTTTTGTCTTACTTATATTTCTTAGAACTTGCTCTCCCAGCACAAGCTATGCTTTTCGGGAGTGTTGCAATATTGTTAATTTTCTTATTTGTTATTAAATTAAATAATTACTTATAAATGTTACTAAATAATTTGTTAAAAATATTTATAGTTATGTTATTGTTGCAACAAAATTGTATTATTATTATTATTTTAAAAAAAATATAATGTTTAAAGATAAATACTCGAAAATAAAATAAAAAACCTATGATATGTATATGTATATAAAAATAAAATAAATAAATAATAAATAAAATCAATGTATAGTCATTACACTATGCATTATACAATATTTATATTATATATTAAATAGAAATCTTTTTCTTTTCATTGATGATTTTCTTAACCTGATTATGATTTTCAAAATCGAAACCGGTCGTTAATGAAAAAAATTTATAATACTCCAGGCTAAGTTTATTTTATTAATATGTATATATATTTGTTTTGTTATTTAATACTTATACAGGGTAATAACTATACATTGATTTTATTTTTATATACCTATGTATCATAGGTTTTTTATTTTAAAGAAAAATTACATTCAAAAAACGGTAAAACGTAAAATCTCGTGTAACGTTTTAGGTTTTTTTTTTTCAACATTTATCTTTAACTAACCACAGGAATATCAAAAGAGAATTTTTCCCAATATATTAACGGACGCGTGTGAAATTATGGCAAACGAAATTCAATTACATAACCCCTTTTATACTAATTGCAAACGGACAAGTCTGATCTTTTCAATTACCTTCCACTAGTGAACGCGAAATTCAACAGTAGGTAGTAGGTACCCCGGGTATATTTTAATAATAACGTTGTAAAAGGGATAGCGCGCGGCGGCGGCCGAGTGCATGTGTTCGAAAATAAATTATAAGCCACAATAGATTTTTTTTTTTCCATTATTATTATTTCGAATACACGGTACGTATCCTGTGCCGGGGCATATTATTATTGTATCTATCACGAGCCGCGGTCAATGTTAATTTTGAGCGTGTTTTTAGATCGGTTTCTCCTATTTACTCGTTTCGTTATTTTCCCTAGTGAATTTTCTTTGACGACGCGATACGCGCAAACCTCCTCTTTTTCTTTTTTATATTCTGAACGAAGTGAAGAAGCTAGTGTTTTTACAATAATGTTTATTTTTTTTTTCTGTATATAACTTTTCGTATGGAAATACTTGTCCAAAAGTTTCGATTAGCAACTTTTTGAAACCGGATTTGTCTCTAGATGGTACTTTAGAGAGGTCATTTTTTGAATTTCTCAATTCTTCAATTTTTTTTTTTTTTTTTTTTGGAAAAAACTACCCAAAATTTGACAAAAACGAATCGGAA
>JAIPRM010003102.1:0-14350 GCA_025469315.1 Stegophylla sp. TES_Ste_2020 | reverse complement strand
AAAATCTTTTTTATATGATTTTCTATCTATGTTTAAATTTTCATAAAATTCTGATCAAAAAATTATGGTTTTCGAGTCGTTTTTGTCAAATTTTGGGTAGTTTTTTTCAAAAAAAAAAAAATTGAAGAATTGAGAAATTCAAAAAATGACCTCTCTAAAGTACAATTTAGAGACAAATCTGGTTTCAAAAAGTTACTGATCAAAAAAAATAAATAAATAAAAAAATTAAAAAAATAAAAAATAAACATCATTGTAAAAACACTAGCTTCTTCACTTTGTTCAGAATCTAAAAGAGAGTTCTCCCGCAAATAAAATTTAACTCAAATGTGTAAAATGCACATTTACACATTTATTATTAGTAGAGGAAGAAGAAGTTGATAAAATTTTTATAAATTTAATACAACCGCTTAGACAATCGATTGCTTTACTATTTAAAGGGTAACAAAACAGAAGGAGTGTATGATACACTTTTTAAAAAGCCGAGCAACTTCGCACCATGGGTATTCTTCGGTCCTTAGGTAGGATACCATTTGTGGATGTGTTGAATTTAAAAGAAACGATAAATTATTTCTTTAATAGAACAATAATTCTGAGTGTAGTTTCAACTAATTATAGACAAAAATAACTGTCAGTTCTACGTTGAGTAGGTACGTTTAACAATTGTTACATATTTATATTCTAGCTGAAATTCATCTAAGACAAAGTATTGTTGATATTTTCATAATTTAAGCAATACAACTTTTGTAATAGGTAATAATAAAATAATCTGTGTCCATTTCATTATTCGTGAAAATAATTAATATCTAGACAAAAATGTGTAAACGTGAATAAAATAAAAAAATTCAATTTATAATAAACATCATTCTAAAAACACCAGCTTTTTCGCTCCAATCAGAATCTATAATTATTATGAAAAACGATAAATGTTTCCAGAGTTTTATGAAACTTAATGTTGATCAGATTTACTTTATTTTATTTATGTTTAATGAAGTTTAATGAATCGTGATATATAATAGTATTAGACTTTAGAACGACACCTATTCATCATCCTTTTTTTATACATTAAATATACGTATTGTATTTATTTTTTTTTTTTATGACTTTTTTAGTTATAACTAATATTTGAGCAACTCTTATAAAACAATTAAACCTACTGCTCTGTATTATGCGAATCACAAAACTATAGATTTAAAATATTATCAGGTTCTTAGTTAAATATTTTCGACAAATAAAACAAAAACTTAATTGAAAGTTATAGGAATAACTGATAATTGTTCAGATTATTACTGCTTTCTAACTATCTTTCATGCCTTTTCAAGAATTGTTCATCCTAAAGACAGCTGCATTTGGTCGATATTTAATACATCTAGTCAATTCTTGTGTTTTGAATTTTATTTCCTAAATATTTGAATTATTAATAAAAATATATTTTATATTTCTGTTATATTTTCCATCTATGTTTTAAGATTCTAATAATATTATGTGGCATAAAAGGTAGATACTTATTTGAAATATAATTTTGATTTTCCGCTCCTTTAAAATTGCCGCTAAGAACCGTTACCTTTCTTGAATACAGTCTCGTGTGCAAGCAGTATTAAATTTGAAGTAACATAGTTTTTGAGTGAAAGGAGACACGTTTTGCTGGGTAATTTCCAAAAATAAAGTCATGAACCCGAGACATTTTTATGAATAAATTCCCACCAAGGCCGTAGCCAGCATGACATTTCGGGAAGGGTTTAGATTATAAAGACGTATTTTGACTAAATATATTAGGACAAAAAATTTTTTAACAAAATCTGTTCGCCATATAATAATAATTACATTATCATGAAGTTTATGCAATTTTACATAAGATAATATTAATAATTATTATAATTTTATTTATTTTGATTTCAAAATAAATTTCAGGTTTACGGAGGTTTGACCCCTGATACCCTGGCTACGGCATTGATTCCCACATATAATACGGAGTACTTACCGTCACAAAACGACCGCCATCGATAGCCGTGGAAACGTATGCGAATATTGCAAGAAAACGACAACAATTTTTCATATTGTCTATATTTTTGTGTCGCACCTGACCCGCGGGTTCTCAATTGTACACCCTTGTGGAACGACGACGATGACTGAATGCTACGGGGTGATGCTCGAACACCGGGTATAACATAATTATAATATATATATATATATATATATATAGAATCTTGACTATCGCATCGAATAACCATTTGTACGGTTTCTTTGGCGACGACGACGACGACAAGGATAGAATTACCAGACACGAGGGAAATAATTTCATACACACACAACACTTTATACGTGTAATACAATATCATATATTAGTTCTATTTAATTATACTTTAAACAGTCTAGTAAAAACATCATACGTTTTTTTTCTTCTTTTTTTTTTTTTTCTGTTATATATCGTTTCCATAATAATCGTTATAATATTTTCTTATAATATATGCGTAATAATAATTATACCAAAGAATATAATATAATATCGTAGTATAAACACAAAAACGCATATGTTTTCAATTGCCGCTTATAACATAAATTCTACTTAAAGTCATTTTAATAATAATAATAATAATAATAATAATAATTATATAAATATAGTTATTCAGTACTCTGAACAATAATAATAATAATAATAATAATAATTATAATATGAAATAATGTGTAATAATAATAGTATTACAATAAAATATAATAATAATTATAATGAAGAAAATAGTAAATAAAAAAAAAAACAAAACAAATAATTAAAACAACATTTATAGAAATAAATACAGTTTTGAATTTCGTATTTATTTATTTTTATGTTTTTTTTTTATAAAAAAAAACACAATTATTATCATTTCTATGTTACGAATAATATACATATTTATGTTAACATTATAATATAATATATACATTATACACAAATAATGTTCATAACTTAAACATAGTTAGTACATAGGAAGGGGTAATAATGATAATAATAATAATATTAATGAAAATATTGGGGGAGTAGGTATACGCATAAAAATATTTAATAATCGTTAAACATAAGTCATTTTAGAAATAATAATAATAAAAAAAAATATTTAATCATCGCCAAACTCGAGTTCTGGCAAAACAAAATAATAAAAATAAACATAACCATAAGAAGTCCGTTGAGAAAGAGAACTTGGTGAAAATAATAATTTAAAAAAAAAATCATGAAGTACACACGAAATATTTCCATAAAAACATACATAGGGGTGGACGGGGGCAAGCAAGGGTGGGTGCGTCGAGTATAAAATAATTTTTAATTTGTATAATATTATTATCAGTTATCGCGTGGTGGTTTCGCGTTGCGAGCGACACGTGAGAGTTTAAAATATAATGAGGTGTTTGAAACGCAGGAAATTGGGGGGGGCTAGTGGGGGGGGGTGAGCCGGGTTGGTACAACAGCAAACTAAGTCACGGTGGCCGTCTTGGCGTTCTCCGCCGCGTTGCACTTGTACTCGGCGCTGTTCCGGCAGTAGTACTTCTTGTGCGCGATGAACGTGGACAGATAGTTGAACGAGATGTCGCACACCTTGCAGTATTTCGCGGTGACTGGTCCTCGTTTGGCGCCGTCGCCGCCGCCGCTACCGGACGACTGATCGCCGGCCGACAGATCTGCGGCAGACAGATCGCCCGCGGATTGATCGTCGACACCCGCCGACGCGGCGGGCACGACGGCCGACGACGACGGAGACTCGAGCAACCGGTGATGATAGACCACGGTTCCGGGCGGTTCCGCGGCGTCCGACGACGGTCCGGCACCACCGCCGCCACCGTTCACCGGTTCTTGCTTGATCTGCACCTGCGACATTTCCTTCTGGTCGTCGTCGTCGCTGATCACTACGGCCGACGCGGCCACGGCTTTTCCGTGCACCGATTGTTGTCTGCCACCGCCGCCGCCGTTGCTGTTGCCGTTGCCGCCGCCGCCGCCGCTGCTGCTACCGTTACTGTTGCTGCTTCCGCTGAAGTCAACGCCGTCCTGTTGCTGCAGTAGTGGCTGTTGCTGCTGCTGCAACGTCATCGGAATCATCTTGTCCGTTGCCGAGATGGACGAAGCCGAGTTGTTCTCGTCGATCACACACGTCACGTAGTCTTCTTCCTGCGGTAAACATAACGCAACAATATGTATGTAATACGCGAGTCAAGGAGCAAAAGCGTTGCCGGGGGGGGGGAATAAATTGAGTTTTTCCACTTAATTCGTACCGTACTGTTTTCCATTTGGTAATCGGTTAACAGTAATTAATTCAAAAATCTTAAATATAAAATTTTATTTTTTACACTCGTTAATTTGAATCTAGGACATTTGGACGTAAAAACAATAATAAATAATAATAAATGTTTTTTATGTTTTATGTTTTAATTACACAATAAAAAAAATAAATAAAGTGCAATTAAAATGAAAAATAAAATGTTCATAAATTGTTGTATAGTTTTAATAATAACTGTAAAACGTATACTAAACACTGATATGGGAGTTCAGCATCCAAACTTATGGTCATTTATTAATTGTTGCGAAAAATACAAGGTGGACGAGTTTTATTTTTCAGCCAACTTGAAGCTGGTAAAAGTCTACCAAAAAAATTAAAAACATTTATCGATGTGGACAGAAGAATTTTAAAAATAGTAAATAATTATCAAACAATACCTGTTATATCATTTTTACGTGAAATTGCTCAAAATGTTTCAATTTATTAATTTTATTAAAAAAAATAAATAAATATTATAACTATAAGTATAGGTATTTTATTAATTATTATTAATTTTTTTTTGTAACTAATTTTTTATTATATTGTGCCAAATATTTATTTAATGTTTTTATTTCGACATCCATATGTCCAAACGTCCAAACGACCAAGTCCAAATATTCCATATTTGCGTTAATTTATAAGTAGTTAATATCATATAATTATATTAGGTTATTAAAAATATAAATAGAAAAAAAGGCATGTTTGTAGACCACATTCCGTTGTTTTTAGTAGTTTAGAACGTTAGTTTGTTAGTATTTCACCGCGCCATAATGATATCCTACCCTTTTTTTATTTCAAAATTATGAAAATTTATACAGAATGTGAATTAAATAATAATGTAAAAGCAATCGGTATACATATATTGAAAAATAATAATAATAATAATAATAACAATAAATGTAGAATTCAATGTACCTAATGCACAAATCTCACAACAGAAAAATTCAGTAATACTAATTTCTGAAATAATAGTTTATTTTAATAAATTAATATTTCTACATTATTGGGTCTTAGACCCATATTGAAATCCCAGAAATATGTATTAACTAGTTTTTATAGAAAATAACAAAACGTGATTTGTATTAGTCATCGTGGAAGATAAATTTAGTTTGTGTTATTATAAAGATATTATTGTTGTTGTGTACCTATGTGATCTCTAGCTTTTTGTGCTTATCTTGTTGTAGTCATATTATGAGAAATTTGTAGATTTTATTATGTTGTAAAAATGAATGTTATCATTTATTTGTTTGTTAGTTTTTTTTTTTTTTTATCTTGAAAATTCAAATGATAATAAAATAATCTCTTTTTAAAATGTTCAGTAAAATATTATATGTCTTTTTTAAAAGGAGTATTTAAAGGTTTAAAGTTAAATTTTCAGGATAATTTCTAGAAAATAAATTTTATTGTTTCTATATGCAAAATCAAAAGTAGGTATACCTAGAATCTATATAATATACACTAAGGCCTAAGAGACTGAGATATACAAATATACTGTTTCTGGATTACACGGAAAAATTCTACAATGCAAAATCTGAATTGTGGCGTCATGGTAGAAACATCAATTAATACTCAACTGAATTTAAAGAGAAGAATTTTTTTCACTATACCCTCGGGATTTGACAGAACTCAATTATATTATACATAAAAGCCATGTATGATTAATACAATTTGGGCCATGAATATTAAATTGAGTGTGCTTCACTGAATTGGTGTATTTAACATTTTAATTAGATATAATACTAATTAAAAAATTAATTTTTATAATATCATTATCATTACACTTCCGACCCTCCCCATCAAATCTCAAATGCTATTTAAGCATATACTATAATACGTGATATGAGTAACAGTATCAATAAGGCCGTAACTGAAAAAAAAAATTTAAGGAATAAAGATAAATAAATTGTGAAAAAATTGATGTCTTGACCACTTTTATCTTTTGCTTAACAATTATGTTAGTGTATGTAAAAATCATAGCTCTCTGTGTATAGTGTATACGAATCGTTTCTCTTCGGTCGCATCTGATCTCGCCTACCATTGTAACTGTTAACTTTTTAAATGTCTGAATTTTTAATTCAACTCCGGTCATGTTTATTCATTTGACCCTCTTCCCCCTTCTCATGACAAAGTGTACACTCAATCGACGTCCAAACCGCATGTAACCGTCTGACAAGCCAAACCTCCGATTATCAGTACATTCATAGACTTATCAATCGTTTTTTTGTGTACGCAGTTCCGGATCTTGGGGAGGGGGGCAAGTGGGTATCATTGCCCCGGGCGCCGTCGGTACGAGGGCGCTCTTAAATTTATGAAAAATCAAAAAAGCTTAGTTTGGGTATATTAAAAATGTATAAATGTTTCAATTTTTTTTCATTTAAAATGTTTAAACTTGAAAATTTATATAATATTATATATTATTTGGGAATTTATATACCTAACTATTTTTATCTGACGTAGATAATACCTTAAAGTTCATTAAAAGTTCATAAAAAATTATTAATATTATAGAAAAAAATTTTGTGTTAAAACACCCTCTCTTCTCCTCAAGGACCATTTTTACTTTCTCCGGGTGTCAAATGTCCTAGATCCGGCACTGAGTGTACGTCGTGCTACTAGGGATGCCACCCCTCCGGGTTTCATCCGGATATTCCGGTTTTGCATATAAATTTATGAGCTACGGGTTTACCGAATTATTTTCCGGGTCATCGTGAGATTAGTACGTTATATATAATTTATACAGCTCTTCGATAAGCAACAACAACAATTTTTCAAACGTCAGGAAAAATGAAATATTTGGTATATCATTAACACAATTTCACCTCGTAAAATTATGGTATTTTCTGTATTAGTGGCTATTATGACCTTTTATTTTTTGTTTATCAAACCTTGCCTTCAGGTCTACCATCTCTAAAAGGAAACTGCACTACGTGTTACTTGTACTATTTCCAGTTGATATTTCGAAAGTAATCCTAGATTATAATCAGCTAATATCTATTTTTTTAAAATTTTTAACTGAATTCCAAGTAAGTCACTACTTTTACACTAGAAGTTATTATTATATTTTCATAAATTTATTTTCTTGAGAATGAACATTAATAAGAGCTATCAAATGGACAGTAAAAATAATAAAATAAAATAAAAATATTGAATACATTTCGAAAGCAATAAAATTAAAATAATTATGAAATTTATTTGAATTTAGATTTTAACCTCACATTTAACCTAACTTTTCTTGTTGATAATCAAAATGTGATTAAACGTTCTAAGAAAAATTAAATAAAAATAAAAATTTATAATCGGTAATAATAATCCTTCCATGGAATAAAAAATAGGAAGCGTCTAATTAAAGAAAGTTGTGACCGAAAGTTGATGTGAAAACCGTTAGTTTGTATCGATTCGTGATGGGAAAATTAATCTGACCGTAATTTTTGGGAGTCTTTAACTAAACTCCCCTCTGTTTTTTTTTTTTTAAGTAGGTTGTTTAACAAGTGAAAAAAATCAAGTTATCAATTTTTTTACCCTTAAATTTCTATGTGAGTTTGAACCTCCATAATCCCCTCCCCCACCCAGATACGGTTATGAGTATTGGGGCTCACCATGAGATCCGGGATCAGCCGCTTGTTGAAATGCATGCGTATGTGCGTCCTGAGACCGCGGAGCGTGTTGCCCTTGTAGTGGCAGATAGTACAAACGAACGCCCGGATTCCGTTGTGATTGTCCAAATGCTTTTGGGCGGCCGACGCTGACGTGCAAACGGCACCACACACGGGGCACTTCCAACAGTTGGCGGCCGGGCATTGGTGAAGGTGCAGGCTGGCCGCGTCGACGGTAATCTGGAAAACACGAGAAACTTAGTCAACGCTTTCCCGTTATAAAACGTGAAACAATAACACAGGATTTTTTATAACTAATTTTTATTTCGCATTTTTTGTAATTTTCTATAATGTGATAGTTGTTAAAAAGAAATCTAAAATTTAAATAAGTTAAATCAAATTTAAACTGCAAATCAGATACGCCTCGTTAATACGACTTTAAGGCTTTGTATAAGATAAACTAAATACGGAAAACTTACTAAAATTTTTAAAAACTGTGATTTCAGAAATATTTTTATTAGAATACTTATGCTTTTTGAATATGTTTGTTGTAGCAATTGTAAAAATGTAAAATGTATTTTCACAGATAAAATATAGTATCTAATAAGTAACAACGCTTCGTATTAAATACCTCCTATGTGCAAAATTATGTAAACTGACATATTGATATCACCTTTATAAAAAACTAAAAATCGCTTCCAATGTGTAATTAATTAATAGTGTACAGTAGATGTTTCGATAGATTTTAAAATAGATAAAATAGATTCTAAAAAGATCACATTAGAGATAAATTATAAAATGTAATATCCTATGTAACTTAAATAAATAAACCAGTTCATATAAACGTTCGTATGACTTATATCTCCTACGAAGAATTAAAAAAAAAAATTCAAATAGTCAATCAAAGTTAAAGAACTATTTTTAAAAGTAAATTCTATTGAATCAAAATTTTTTACATAAGAAGTATCTTTTAATGACTTACACTGAATGACAATATGTTAATTGAAATTTTATTATTATATGTTCTATGTAATTATCACAATATCCAAATTATTTTTGGCGTTCTTTAAGTCATCACCGCATTTTATCTTTGGACATAAATGTCCGGTCCGTGACAATAATATGGCATATGTGACTTACCTTGCATCTAGGACACCTGATGGTTGACAGCAGCGACGACTTGTCGGCCAACGCTTCTTGGCCAGTCATCCGATTGGGGCAGTAGTACGACTGGTGCGTGGCGAGGTTGTCGAACGACGAGAACTTGACACCGCACGTGGGACATATGAATTGGATCAAGGGCGGTTTGAGGACCGCGGGCCCGGGACTCGTGCTGTCCTTGGACGACTGCGGTGACACGGCGGTCGGCGGTTTCGACCCTGGAGACCCTTCGGGGCTCGTCTTGTCCGCCATGTCGGCCATGTCCACGTCCGCGGCGTTCTGCTGTTGCGCCGGCGTGGGCCGCGACGCGCAATAGTGCTTCTTGTGCGCCAGATAGTTCTCGTACTTGCAAAACACTATGTTGCAGCTCTCGCACTTGGAAGGGCCCTGTTTCAGGTAGAACTGATGGGGGTGGCCGGAAGGCATGACCACGCCGCCGTCCATGGGGTTGTTCGCGGAGGCGGCTGCCGCGGCCGCGGCCAGTCTGAGCGTCATGTCGGGCGTGAAATACGGCATCACGGCCGCCGGGTTGATGAGGTGGTTGTGGTGGGGATGAGGGTGAAGTTGCATGTGGTCGTTATTACGCTGTGGTGCGGACGCAGCTATCAGACTCACGTTGTGTCGGCCGGACTTGTGCGGTGGCTGCGCGTTATTGCTGCTGTTGCTGTTGTTGTTGTTGTTGTTGTTGTTGTTGTTGCTGCTGTTGTTGTTGTTGTTGTTATACCCGGTGCCCGCCGACTCCTGTTTGATGTTGTCCAGCCGGTGGCAGGACGCGTGCAAAAGATTGGACACGCTGAACTTGTCGCTTCTCTCAGATCCTCCGTCGTCCGGGGTCCGCGGCTTCTGTATCACGCCGCCGTTCATCATCTGCACCGGCTGCGGCCGATGTGGTGTCCTCGTGCCGCTCGACACCGATTGCTGCGGCGTCGTCGGCGGCGACGAGGACGGCGACCTTATCATGCACGGGATGGAGGGCGCGCACACGATGTCCTCCGCGTCCGTCGAGTTGCCGTCGCTGCGCCGGTTCTCCTTCTCGTCCTCGGCACCGCCGCCGCCGCCGTCCTGTGAGCCGCAACGGATCGCGCGCCTCAGTCTCAAATCCAACGGCGACGACGGCCGCGCCACCGCCGGCTTCTTCGCAGCGTTCTCGCCCACTGTGTCGTCTTTTTTCGGCTGAGACAACAACAACAATAATACATATTATGACGTCGTCGGTTACGAATGCGTTACGATTGAAATTTTATTTCTTCACGATCAAAGAATTGTCAATTTTTGTCTCATTGGGGGAGTATTAGAAATTTAGATTTTGAGTGGAGTGAAGAAGCAGCTAGTGTTTTTACAATGATTTTTTCTTTTTTTTTTTTTTATGAGTAAGTACACGTTTTCGTATAGAAATACTTGTCTAAATGTCTAAATCAGCGATTTTTTTTTTTTTTTTTTTTATAATTAGAATTTTAGAATTTCGCTCAAGAAGCTACACTTTTTTCAATGTTCTCGGTAGATTCTCCAAAATTTGAGAAAAATTATCTAAAATTTTACGAAAATACCTTTAAAACTTTTTTTTTAATCCAATCTTTATGAAAATTTAAATATAGGTAAACAATAATATGAAAAATATTTTGGTGAAAGAAAATTTTTAATATGTGATTTTTTTTTTATATATATATTTTTTCGACATTTTTTCATACTCATCAAAACTTTTTTCCTGTTTTCAGTTAATAGTAGAATATAAAACTGCTGCCTGAATACAAAATAATTTATTTTTTCATATTTATATTACTATAATTTTTAAGTAAAATTCTCTTTATATAAACTGATACTCCACTCAAGATCATTTATCATTTATCAATTCTATTATCCCCCTTAAAAAAAAAAAAAAAAAAACATGAATATAAAACCGCCGTCGGCGTACTTACCGGTGGCGAGTAGTACGTTTCGGGCGGTGACAGCGAGTCATCCCTGGGGTTCAGCTGCATCATGATGTCGTTGTTGTTGGCGATCACGTTGAATTTGGCAGGGACCAGCGCCTGGGCGATCGGCTGCAGCGTGCCGTCGGCCAGTACAATGCAAGCGGTGTCGGTCGGCGGTGAAGGGTCCGCGGCCATGGCGGGCAGCACGCTGGCGTTTTGCACTAGGGCGTAAGGAACTACGATGACGGGGTTGGTGGGCAGGGCCAAGTATGTGGGCGGCAAACTGGGTGGTGACGAGTTGTTGTTGATGTTGTTGATCATGTTGACGTTGACGCCGACGTTATTGACCACGCTGGGCATCGGCGAGCCGGACGGCGTGGGCTTGACCACGTGTCGCGTGTTGCAGTAGTGCGTCTTGTGCGCCTGGTAAGTCCGCAGGTTGGAGAACCGGATATCACAGTTTTGGCAGTACCGGTCAACCACCGACGAGTCCGCGGCGTCCGGTGGACAGGGCGGCGACAACACCGACAGCGGTGGCGACGTCCCGGAGTGCATTCGCATGTGCCTGTTCAGGCTGACCTGCGCGGAACACAAAAACAATGAGATCGCGTTTTTATATATATATATATATATATATATATATATATATATATACATAGGCGCCCGCTGAAAATTTTCTATGGGGGGAGGGGGCAAATTAATGAATATATTTATATACCTATATTATATAAAAATGTTAGTAAGGCAAATTTGTTTCAAATTGTTTTTATTTTATTATAAAGTATTCATTATTGCATATACTCGTATTACGTAGATTAAAAGTTATTCTTGCTGGAAAAGGAACAGCAAACGTTTATTATTTAAATGAGAATATTATTTCAGTTGATATACATTTCGATATTTTCGGTTTTGAATAAATCACAATTAAAAATGGTATTTTATTTATTGGATATTGACACATGAAGAACAGAAGAACAGAAGAACGAAATTGGAACAACGCGTACCTAACTGTGATGCCACATAGCGGTGAGGACGAACGGATAACCGAATGTCGACCATAAAAACGATAAGATTTGTTGAAATATACGTTTATAAGAAAAATATAGGTAATATAATAACAAAATAAGCAGAAAAAAAGCAACTGGCAAATTTACTTTTATTTTTAAATAGTTGTCATGCTATTAAATTCAATCTAAAATATGTCTTATAACTAATTTTCAAAAGCCAGGGGTGGGCAAATGCCCTCTCTTGCCCCCTTCCGGGTGCCTATGTATATATATATAGATGCCTTTATATTAAGCTGAATTTATGCGAAACAATATTTCATAAATCGATTTATGTTTCGAGCACCCTCTTTGAATTAAAAATGTATTTGTGTATTAATATTTGATATGGGCGATTTGAACGATTCAATAACGTGTACGACTAAAACACACAGCTAAATGTGGTGAGTATCTAGTGGGTACTGAATACAACTCTTAGAGTACCTACATTACTCAAAGATATTTAGTATTTCAAACTCGTAATGTTACAAAATTAAATTATTCGAAACTGTATATATTTTATAAATGATAAATTTAAATTAAATTAAAATCATTGCATTCCCTTGTCCTTTGTGTGAATTTATATATTTTTTTATTTGCTTGTTGTAATGTAATTGCTACTTGGTTTAGGTATAACATTATTTATATCACGTCACGTGTTTGAGGTGAAAATTGTTAATAATATAATGTCTATGTATGACGATAACTTATTCATTCGTATTTCAATATTCTATTCACCCATATTAATTGCTGAACTGTCGTCTTTGTTTTTATTTGGTTTTTAGTTTTACTATATAATTGTTTGTGAGTTTAAAGCATTCGTAACGAGTACAACTTTTAATTCTAACTAGTATCCTTGTGAATGGAGTGTTTTTAAAATCATTAGTCTGTTATTGCCAAAAATTATTATAGTGGTTCATTATTATTGTTTAGAATTTGTATGTATTTTTAATAAATTAGTAGTTTCATGTGAATTACAAAAATGAACACTTTATTTTTTGCGTTACACGAATAAGGGTATTTTAATTAAATTTTTTATCTGCCATCAGTTCGTATTTTCCCTATTATTCATTTTGTATTAAAAGGTAATTAATACCGACCCAAAATGGTATTAACGTCATAATGTTTAACCGATAACAATATAAAATATACATTCATCTCTTTTATTACTATAAAACTCTGTGGCTACAAAAAACTATGTTTTAATTGAAATAAAAATTGTTCTCGAACACCTCATGCAGTATAAAATAAGTTATGATAGCAGTTATATTCTAAACCCCTCTATTTTTTTTAAAAAAAAATTCAACTGTCATAAACCCTAACATGTCACAGTTCAATTTTTTAGAATCAGATTTTACTATTTGATTATTAAACTGATATAAAAAAAAAATATAGGTTACTAATATTCAATATAGGAGCTAATATAGCTGAAAACATTACATGGGAAACGGTTAGCAACTTTTTTAATCATTTAGCACAAAAATCCGAAATCTCGGTGTAAATAAAAGATCATGAATTCAGTTAAAATCGATTTCACAAAATAAGATAATTTTAGATATTTTATAATGTCCTGTTACTAATAATAAAGAAGTGATTTCAATCGACTACTCTGAAACTTTAAAATATGATTATGTATTTTTATACAGATTTTTATTATTTTCAACGTCAGTACAATTAATCCGAACGAAGTATAAATAATGAATATGTGATATCAAATTATCTACCTTTTTGAAAAAAAAAAACCACAAAACAAATTAAAATAATATTTCGAAAAGTAGGTACGAGTTTATTCATGTTTCTACTATGATAGTGTTATTAATTCGTATGGTTCTACATCCACATTATACTGTAGACGTCTGTTATACACATTCATATCGTAACGCAGATCACGGAGATAACTACGGAAAACGTCAGTTTAATCTAGCATTTTCATAGTGTTTTCAATCAGCTATCGTTAGACAAGTGTAGCGAAAACAGTTTCAGGTTTCCGATATTACGTATATATCAGGGGTGGCCAACATGAATATCTCCACGAGCCACACGGATAAATAAAATTATATCAAGAGCCAAAAAAGTCTTTTAAATTCGTTTTTAGTGTATGTTACTGAAAATAGATGTCCAGTAACGAATCTCATTGCAACAGTTAAGGTAATTCACGGAATATAACTTTTAGAATTTTAGTCTAAAAAGTTTAAAAAAATTCTTCACTCTGTTATAAAATTGAGTAAGAATGTCTAAAAAAGCCGGACATACTTCGCACGATGGGTGTACTTCGCACGACGGGTGGTATTCTCTTGACGGGCGTATTAAATTTTAAAGAAACGATAAATCATTTCCTCAGTAAAACGATTCTGAACAAAGGA
>JAIPRM010003101.1:0-27350 GCA_025469315.1 Stegophylla sp. TES_Ste_2020 | reverse complement strand
TCGAATACCAGTTAACTGAACGCGTATAATCGCGTTAAAACCGTCCTAGTGAAGCGCGCGCAAAACGCGCGTTGAAACCGCGTGGTTGAAAAACGCGCGTCAAAACCGCTTTAGTGTGGCCCAGCCCTTATATTATTAACTTCTCTCGTTCAGAATCGTTTTATTGAAGAAATGATTTATAGTTTCTTTAAAATTCAATACACCCGTCAAAGTATCCCACCCGTCGTGCGAAATATGTCCCGCTTTTTTAAAATATATATTAGTAATCAACATTAAATAATAACCTTCAACGTGTCTATCTTTCCATATACCTAGGTCTCAAATGTCAAATTTCTTGTACATACATACTTATATATAATTTAGTAATTTGAAAAAAAAAAAGTAAGTTAAATGTTTTTTACATTAATAAATTAACATTTTCGTTTATAAGAGTCATTAAAGGTTGGACACCCCCCGAGAAATCACCCAAAATACGCCACTGTATTATACCACATGTAAATACAAATTTTTGTGAAAAAAAAAAATAAATAAATAAACGCAAAGTAACCGAACCTAACATACAAAATACAATAAGTGTACAAAAATTTATCTTCAAAATAATTTGGGCCCCTAATTGATAATGTACACCCTCTGAAATAAAAGTCCACGCTTGCCTATGATGGTTTTACACTATGTCAGTACGTTTTATCATTATTTGTCGATATACCGGCATTATCTGCAACTATTACGTCGGCTTTTAGAACGAACATTTCTAAGGACGCATTGTGCACTAGTATAAAAGGACGATCTTAATGCGATTATATTAACGACGAATGGGAGCGACCGCACGAGCGTGCGTTAAGTGGCACTTACGGTTTTACTGAAATCGGTTTAACCGCTATTTTATAATCGGAAAAGCTTTTCTCATCAACGTACGGCCCAAAATTTTGAAAGTATCGTACTGCACATTTATTATTTACACGCATTAACTCATAGTTTCAATGTTTATCTCCTTTCAATTAAAAAAAAAAAAAAATGAGAGAATTCTAATTATCGTTTTCAAGTTAAAACATGTAATTTTGACTAATAATTCCGATATTGAAGACTTTTTCGACAAAACAATTTGGAAATTGAAATTTCACACTTAGTTTTTTGTACGTTGCACACTTTGTGCTCTAAAACACATTATTTTAATCTCTGAGATACGTAACATAACAGTCATTCCGTTATTAGTTCAGCTGATTTTGGTGTTTGAGATAATTTTATACTTTTCGTCGTTATTAAACATTTTTTATTTCCTCTGAGGAGATGGGGTAAGAATACCCGTATATTATACCGAAGCTTATCTCGGAATCGTTTTATCGGAGAAATGCATTTATATGCTTCATACACGAATATTGTGTCTACCCAAAGTGTAAGTATACTTATGATGGAGCGAATTATGTCTATTGTCTCGATTTTTCTATTATTAAATTTATGAAAAATTATTTTGTTTATTTTTAACACTAAAGAAAAAAATATAATACATACCTAGATTAAAAGAATAATTAATAAAATTTATTCTTCGTTATTGTATTCTTATTCTCTTGGTTTCTTAATAATTTAGTATTTTCACAACTGATATTGATAGTATACCGACAAAATAATGTTTACCGTTAAAATAATACAACAAAACACAAATATTGTGTTGCAGGTATAATCGCAGGTAAAACATAGCTATTACAAAATATCGCAGTTACTATACTTAATACTTACGCTAATTCGTAAAAGCCGGTACAGAAAGTTTTATAATTATTTACGTTTTATGTGTACCTTTATGATAAAATACCTATACTTATCAGTTTTAACCAGTTTTATATTTTAATTTAGTTTTCAATTTATAAAATTTATGAGGGGAGACAATTCAAAACGCATTACGTAGATATTGTTGGTATTTTTCATATTTTTTACGGTATTGTTTTTAGTACTTTTTGGAAAAAACTAAGAAAAATAGTTTATTTTTCTCTTATCTCTGATAACGATTTCTGTAGTTAACGCGGACAAAAGTATGTTTTGGATAATTTTAAATATTTTTACCTGAACAAATATTAAATCGTTGTAAATAGAACATTTTGGTCTAACAGTTATTTTTTTTAAGAAAACGATTTAAACCGAAAATTAAAATGTTTTATTATTTTATTATTATATATATATATTTTGTATCTTTGATTGATTCTCCGCCATTTTTACAATATGATTAAAGGTATATCGCAATTTCACCAAAAAAAAAATTAATTGACCGTGCATTATATTTAATAATATCAGAAAATTTCTTACTGTACGATCCAATTATGCAGATAAACATTTTATTTTTTCAACAGTCTTGAAAAAAAAAATCATTAGACGACCATAATATAGATAAATTACATGTTTTTACAGTATTATTGTCGTCAAAAAATTACTTAATAAAAAAATTTCTAAATTTAAAATATTATTATTAATAAATCAAATAATTTATTAATTGATTTGCAAAATAAAATTCATTTGCGTGTTTCGGTTATTTTTAGCACATATGTGCATGCATATTTTCTAGAATAATATGAGTGTAATAAGTATCAAACCCTACTCACAATAATTAAATTATTATCACAAGCTTTCATTAAAATTACAATATAAAAATAAATGGTTTTAATTTCAGCGGCGATGTTTTATCGTTTATTTTATTCGATATAAATTGTACAGTTTATTACAATAAATAGGAAAAAATAGAAAATTATAAATCTTAATTTATAATTTAGATAAGTGAATTTGTTATAAAATATATTAGGATATTATATTCTTCATTCATTCATTTTATTTTACTTGAACAAATATATATATATATATATTATTTATATTATTAGGTCTGAACAATAATCGAAATAAATCGACTTATGTGTAGTTAATACGCTTAGACATTTAATTCGCAATTAAACCCATTATTTGCGAATTAGTAACTTAAATAACACAACTTGATTATATTCGAATTATGACAATGCACTTAAGTCGCTTACGAATAATGTGATGTTTTTCAAAATAGTATTATCACTTGCAAAGCTCTTAACGGCCTTATTATTAGGACAAAAAAAGAGGTACACTTAATAAGTACAGTACAGTAATACTGTCCTAAATTGGTGCTCAAGCATGTGTAGAGATGAATGGTTTTTTTTTCACAAAATATTATGCTCAAGATAAAATGCTTAATTAAAACCACAAATATCAACACGTTTTAAATTAAAATCGTTCACGTGGACTTAATACTCGTTTTTCGCTTTGAAGTACAATAAAAATTGAACTGTACGTTTAAATGATTTTTATTACACACGCCTTATTCGTGTATTATGTCTCGTAAAAATGATTATGTCAGACCGTCGGCTTTCAGTTTTGACAACTAAGATTATACTCCAGTAACATTTCGACCACACACTTTGTATTAAACAACTGAACTTTGATGTTCGTAATTAAATAGTACTCGTCGGGAAAGGATTATATTTAATACAATTGACTCAACAGACGAGTTGATTATACTTGGTAGTTATGACTTTCCCCTTCGACAACCGAATCTTCAAATTTGATATATTTTTTGAAACTCCAATAGAAGCAGATTACTGACTTAGGCGTGACCATTTCGATTTCATTATTTTCGATTTATTTAATCTTGCGTCGTTTATGCTTCAATTGTCTTTTAATCATTTTTTTTTTGTTTTTTTTTTTAATAAAAACGTACTTTGTATTTTATGGTATTCTTCGCTGATCGAGTGGTATACTCTTGTGGGTGTACTAAATTTTAAAGAAACGATAAATAATTTCTTCAACAAGACGATTCTGAGTGACTATATTCTGAGTGAACCTATAAACATTGTTGTAAAATGAACTTCTAAAAAAACTTGAAAATTATTAATCGAACAGAAGTTTTTGCATATTTTGTAAATTCGTACCGAAACACCCTGTATATAATACGCTGTATTATTTTTTTTATTACTATTGTATTTATAAATCAACCGGACCAATATTGTAAATTAAATGTACATAAAATAACGTAATAAAGTAAACATGGAATATGGCGAGTGAAAAATATGGCCTCTAACCCGTTTAGCGAGCGGAGTTGACTACGCAGGCACTCCGAACCCGGACTGTTTACTGTAGTTCAGGTTTCGACCCGGCGGCGGCGGTGGTGGTGGCGGCCGTGCACCCAGAGTTTATATCAGAGGACGACCCTTTCGATATTATTATTACCACACGTGCCGCATATTTATTTTGCTCGTCATCATTACGACAATGATAATACACAATAATCCCCGGGTCGCGTTCTGGTCCGTGACCGAACGCCTTGTTCACGACTTCGTTATAATATTATGTATCCATTCGTCACGGCTGTTTAACGGTCACCGTGAAAAATCATCAATTATCGAGTGTCGATGACGGTATTCGGAATATTCAGTCAAACACTTTTTAGCAGCGTCTGATGTATTTTCGCTCAACCTACACCCGCTTGTGTTATCTCTGTTTCACCAATGCACTACATATAGCGAATTTAAGTCGAACAGAACCGATTTTATGTTCTTAGTTTTTTTAATCTTGGGTGGGACTATTTTTCCTCAAAAATCAGATTCCATTTTCCTCCATAAAATAAAAAAATAAAATCCTTTTTCCTCCACAAATAAAATACTATTCTCCTGCAGTTTCCATATTCCTCCAAATATTATTTTTCTACCGATACATTATGTAATATGGACAAACATTTTAAATAACTGTGTATGATATACTTTCATGGACGTAACGACGATAGGACAGCCCCCCTTGTATTCCCCCCTGCTTCGAATGCTATATATAGTAAAATCAGAAGTATTCAAACACTAAAAATGTCCAAAGATTATGTGGAAATAAACGCCGGGAAGCTAACGATAAGGCAATTGGAAAAAAGAGAAATTACCAGGTAACTATTGATCTATATATAAATATTATAAAAATTGCATTTGCTTCTTTTGTTTTTGGGTTTGCATTTTTTGAGAAAATGTCAAATAATTACAAAAATATTTAGTATTTAATTTTTATATACCTTTCTGTATTTCAGTTTAGGTACCTTTATTAACGACTTATTATTTATAAAACATTTAATTTCTTCATACCTTTTTAAAATTTATATAATTCTACAATTAGATATATTCTATGTATATTGACGATATATTATTATTTACAAAACTTCTCATTTTTTCATTTCAAATTTTGTCTAAATTCACTGTATTTACTATAAATGTATATAGTCATAATAGAATAAAAATAAAAACATGATAATTATAAATTAATATTATACTGATTTATATTTATAAACTATTTACCTTCATTCTTTCTTTTTCATCACATTCATATGATATTAAAATAATTTTATTATATACGTCTCAGTGTTTTCAAAAATTAATGATTTGAAAATTTGTTGAATAACAGTAGGTAATATTGTCAGTGGAGGAAGACGGGATAGACCTTTGGAGGAAAAGACTGTGGTGGAAAATGGAATCTGATATTTTTGGAGGAAAATGGAATCTGATTTTTGGAGGAAAAAAGATACGACCATATATCTCGCTTCCCCTTTTATAGAGTCTGATCACAATGACCATATTAATTATATTTTTATTGTTCTATCCCCGATTTGACAATTTATTCTTTCTGCTCATTAGAGCAATAAGATTTATTATCAAACATAAATATGAAAATATTATCAATGGCTTGAAAAGAGTAGCCAAAAACAAAACTAGTTGATTCGTAGTGAGATTAATTGCCGGCGATCGGACAAAGGGTACGAGGTGAACAGAGCAACAGTTTTTGTGTGATTAGCATATACGCTTAATAAATAAATAATAATTATATAATTCTCAACAAAGAAATAACATTAACTTATAACTTGTGTGGTGCGTGTTTGTGTGTGTGTGAGAGCATATGCGTGCAGCTGGCCGGCAGGTGACCGTAAATACAATAGGAATGATTATTAATTCAGTCGATGGGCACGTGCCACTATCGACGACATAATTGTTGCCGTTTACGATGACAACAGCTTTCCTGGCTTCGTAACTTTTCTACTTTTTATTTCCTAATTATTTATTTTTTCACGTTTTAAAAATTTTCTCGCGCCAAAATCTTTTTTATATGATTTTCTATCTATGTTTAAATTTTCATATGATTCAAAAAGTGATTCAAAAAGTTTGAATAAACTTTTAAACAAGTATTTCAATATGAAAACGAGTACACATAAAAAAAAAAAAAAAAAAAAAAAAAACATAGAAAGAAATACTAAACATCATTGTAAAAATACTCTTCTTTATTCCACTCAGAATCTAAAATGAGGAAATGCATTAAGCCCCAAGCCCTATTTATCACTTATGACTGTCTGAAAGGTTTTCGGTGTATACTTTCAATTACTCGGTGGCAATGGCATTGCATCTGTATGCAGATTTTTATTTCTCAACCCCCGTAGACTTCCTTACACCATAATAAAATATATATATAATAATATATATTATTCAGTACAAATTCAGTATGGGAGCGATTAAAATCATCCGTTCTCTGCCGTATTAGTTATTGAACGTAAACGACACGAAATATAAACACGTCAAAGAGAAATGCTAATAATTTCTAAAAGTTTTTATTTTTATTTTTATTTTTTTTTTTTGGGATACTTTGATCAACACTATACCTTAATTTATTCTTTTGCATAAAATATTTGAAAAACACACTTAAAATAAAAATGAAAATAACGCTTTCATCAAATAAATCACCAAGTTAAAGAAACAACGTGATAAAAATTTTACTTTTTTAGTCTTTGGTATGCAAGAAACGAATTTTGTGCTTCTTATACGATGCTGTATTTTTAAATACCATTCCAATAATCCAATATAATCGGAACTCGCATAAAAAGAATCTAATTTGCATTATTTTACGCGCCCTGGTGATAAAGAATAACGACCGACATTAACTTACTCTTTGAAGCCATTAAAAAAAAAAAAAAAGTAGGTAAAAAAAAGTAATTATTTACAAACACATATTTAAACATAAGAACAAATATTTTTTTTTGTTTTCCCTGTTTCATGCTGATTTTTTTTCTGTTGTTAATTAGTAAATCGGTAATATTTAAAGTATTTTAATAGGTAATCTGTTGTTTCATATGCATTGAAAAATGTTAAAATAAAAATACTGGTCTATTGTATTTATTTATTTATTTTTTTTTTTTGATTGCATTTAAATGAGCCTTTTTTTTGTACCATTCAATTAATTAATATTATAAGATGAATACATGATAGGTACCCTGTCCCTATGTGTTTAATAATTCGTCTAATATAATTTATTGTTACCATGTTTTTATGCGGGAAAGTTAATTTTAAATTTGAGATAATAACGTACAAAAATATTGTAATGGTATTAAATTATTATGAAATCTGTGTAACATTATTTGCAGGCACGCCTATTTATTATAAATCGCCTTATTTGGTCTGCAAAAAAATATTATAAAAACGCTGACGTACCTGAGTATTTTAATCTAAAGTTAGTATTTTTCAAAGTTTAAAAACCTTTCGTAGTCGTTCCGACGATTTAAAATAAACCATAAATCGTGCAATTGACCGATTAGGTGTTGAACTTTTGCACTTGAACAGTTTAAAATATTTTTGATATAATATTATTAAGTGGCAAATTAAATTATTATTATAAAACAATCAGAACTATCATTGTATATGCAAAATAGTTTAAAATTCAATGAATTAGGAGTGCTAATGTAAGTAAAGTATTTACATAGTCATATCCTAAATAATTTTATTACATAGCCTGAGCATAGATCAGAGGATCTAGGAATTTTTTTTTTTTTTTTGAGGGGGAGGGGATCATGTTATAAAATGAAATATTATTGCCACTTATACTATATAAAAAAGTATTAATTAATATTACGTCAGAATGTATTAATTTATTTAAGAAAATTATAAATTACTAAAATATTAAAATCGTCATACACCTGTTAATTAATAATAATTTAAAATTACACACATTTAATTAAACATTAAATTTTATTTTTTATATTATATTATAAAACGTTATGAAGACAAAAATTAAAAATACCTACTAATGTACTAGTTCACGAATGCACCTATATTTTAATATGACTCAATATTTTAATAATTTCATGTTATTGGGTATAAAATATGTCATTGTATACCCTAACGCAACACCACTGATTTTGACATTATAAAATAAATATAATATAAATTTAAAAATTTAGAGCAGCATTATAATTTTAAATTGCTACCTATGTCAACACAAATTACGTTTTAGAGTGTAACATTTTAAATTTAAAACGTTGTTGGAAATAATAATTTCCTCTAAACACCACACTACCACAGTAGGTAACATAAAACCATTTTTTTGTATTTAAAAATTTAGAGCAGAATTACAATTTTCAATTGCTACCTATGTTAACACAGATTAAGTCATCAAGTAAAAAATTTTAATTTATTAAAAACGTTGTTTTAAAATAAAAATCATTTCTTATTTATATCACAACATTATTATATTATCAGGTATATTTTTTTTTACATTACATTAATATTTAAAATACAATTTTTAAGTTGATTGTTTCAATAATATATAATTACATACTAACCATAGTTTTATTCACTTGCGTCTGCAACCAAAAATCTAAAAACACTTTTAACTAAATAATATTGGTCGTAGCACTCCTAGCAGGGCTAAATAATATTTAGCCATGGGTCGCAGGTTATGGTAAAGAATAATGCAAATGAGGTTTACCATAATTTTTGGCTATTTTTAATTGTTTACACAGCTTATCAGCGATGATGTGCCGATCACATAATCAATATTACCGCCGAATACCACCCTTATAGCAGTGAAAATGATATTCTGTAATGTAGACTCACCTACACGTTTATAGACTATCAAAGGCCATAATTATATGTTTAGAATGTTGATAAGCTTTATGTTCTAATATTAAGAAAAGGCAAACTATTTTAGTGTTTACCATTCTATACGTATAATATTACAGTACATAAAAAAATAGAGCAAAAATAAAAATGGTTTAGGAAAAAATTTTAAAACCACGTATGTGTTAGTTTTAAAACAAACAGAAGACCTAAACTTGAATTCTGAGGGAACATGAGTCACATCCCCTCCCCTAGATCCACCACTGGCATAGAAAAAAATATATCGAGTTAACAGCTGTTGTATATTAATAGTATTACCAGAACCATTTTATTGAACTAAAATATGGATCGTTAAAAATTCTTGGAGGAAGATCGACTGTTTCCATCCCTCCTCCCTCAAATACGCCACTGCCGGCACACTTATTTTTGTAATTTTACGTCACATTTTATCCGAAGCAATCAAAATTAAATACCATAACGAACTCGTACGAATTGTCCAATCGAATACCTACACCCATTGTTGTTGTTGAATTAATCCTATTCGTTTCTGAGTTTTACCAATTATGTATTATTATTATTTATAATCTCCATCGAACATCGTTGAGCGTTTAAAGCGGTGTCAAGTTCTAAATATCTGTTGGCCCTGTGGTTCAGTTCGCAGTTAATCTATGAATAAGGGGTATACGGCTTGACGTTAAGTCGCGGTGTCTCTCGATTCGTAGTGTAAACACAATATAGGTATCGGACAAATAAGACACAACGCCGGTCACTTATCTTCTAAAACAGTCGTCGTAGACTCGGAAAACCAATTTGCCCCGGCTTCGCGGTATCGTGTGACAGGAGACTTGCTCTCTCTAGATAATAATTGGCATTATACGCGACTGTCAGACGTGGGTTTTCGAGGATTGATTCGACGCGGGACTCGGGGTTCGATTACGCACGGCCGACAAAGGGGGTGGGGGGGGGAAAACTTCGACCCATCTGGTAAATATAATATATATAAGCGATCGATTTAACGACTCGGAAATTGACCGATAAGTGTCAATATACCGCCCCGGACGGTGGCTTAGCGCGATTGGTCGACCGGCGGCGACTCGGAAACAATCAAATAATATTTCATTCCCAGTCCGGTCGGGTAAAAATCAATTTGTACGGTCGACAGCCGAAATAAATACACGATTAGCGGTTAATGCAAACGTTCAGTGACGTGAATAGGGAAAAGGTATCAAAGGAGTTTAAGTCGTCGCTATATTGTGCACTATATTATATAATAACAGTTGGTTCGCGAAAACAGGATAATCTGTATAATACTATACAGGGTGTCCTGATATGATTTGACAAATATAATAACTTTTGTTCAATTAATATGTTTTCATTTTTTTATTTTTTTTTTTAACAAATATTACTAGAACATTTTGCTATAGCAATAAAGTATCTTTTTTTTTTGGGGGGGGAAGGGTGACCCAACTTTTCAAATTTTTAAATTGTATACTACAGTTTTAAAAAAAATTCAAAATAGCCATTTTGTAAACCTGATTTTTAGAAAAGTATCCGTGCTTAAATTTAATACAGGTTATAATCCGTTTATTTTTTATAATTTTTTTTTAATTTTGTGAATAATTTAATAATTTTGTCAAATACACCATATAATAATGGTGATATTATGACGTAAATTGGTGATATTACGGTTTATTAACAATATTATTAAATTATTCGCAAACTTAAGAGAATCGTAGAAAATAAACGGATTAACCTTTATTAGAAATGCAATCATTAATATTTTTCTAAAACTGGAGATTCACAAAATGGCTATTTCGAACTTTTTCTAAAACTGTAGAATATAATTTAAAAAATGAAAATTTAGGTCCCTACAAAAAAAAAAAAATATATATATATACATATACTTTATTTCTGTAGCGCAATGCACTAATTATAATAAAAAAATTAATAATTATTAATAAAACTGAAGTTATTGCATTTATAAAATCATACTGTGACACTCTGTATGTGTGTGTGTGTGTGTATATATATATATTGGGTTATTTTTTAAGCGTAATACCGCGTTTATTGTCTGTAAAAATACAAAAATACAAAAACTTCGATTTTTTTTCGGAATGTTCAAGCTACTATAAAAACCATGTTTTTCATAACTTGTTTTTTTTTTATGTCACCTTGAGGATATCATGTGTAAAATAATATCTTTCTTTTTTTCAAAAAGCAATCTTATTTTAAATGCGTAATTTTATTCAGGTTAGTTTCCGTATATATATATAAATATACAGTCGAATCCGCTTAATTGTACATCGCACAATGAGGACAACCGCTTAATACGGACAAATTGACAAAGTCCCAAACGAATGTATTATTTTATTAATTATTCAGTTAATTGGGAGAGTTGGATAATGGGGACAAATAGACGACCCCCTATGTGTTCCCACTAAGCTAATTCGATTACATGAATATATATATATATATTTATTTATTTACTCGAGTTTATGTATGTAATACGTTGCTCTATCAAAGTTCACCGAAAAATGAATATCGAAAAAATAAGTTTATACTTTAAATGCTGAACTTTACTTATAAATAGGGATCGGATTTCAATAGAAATGATTTTTTTTTTCTTTTATGAATTCCAACTTCCAATTACATAGCTTGTTTCATGGTACGGATAATTCAAAAGCGGAAATGTATTTTGAATTTTCAGCTGTTTATAGCCGTTTTGAGAGAATATTTTTACCATTTTCATGTCATTTTCAATGCTGGTTAATTGCATTATGGTGGTCAAAAGTTTTTAGGTACTACTTATAAATTTTTAACAAAATATGTGTGCGTCTAGTATTATAAAAACATTTCGATAAAACTCAAATCAGAAAGACCGAAAACAAAACTAATAAATATGATTATGCGAGTGTATTTTTTTTTTCTGTATAAATTCAGACCAGATTTACATTATTTGTTCATATTTATGCGAGTCATTTTAATCTCAGGAAGTGAGAACTGTATTAGTATTGTGTCAATTCTACTCAGCCAATGTAAAATTTTTGTTCAATTATGTGCGGAAAACAAATAGATTTTTAATCGAAATTAATGATACTTTTTAATGAGTTTTCTCTGGTAAAAACGAATTTCAGCTGATTTAACAAGTAAAATGTGAAAACAAAAACTCGGGAAAAGTTTTCAAAGTGACAAAAAAAATCCTTGAAACTACCTAACGTATTTCTATTGTTAAAATTTAAAACACCTCATTTGAATGATTGCTGATTTGATGATTTAATGTGTAATAATTTTATAATACATTGTTATATTGTTAGATGTGAGGAATTCACTGATAAAAAATTTTCGGTAAATTTACCTGTAAAATAGTAAATTTATAAATGTAAATTTCGGTAAATTGGTAAATGTGTTTAAAAATGAATAAAATTTTAATTTTTTTAATTTTTTCTTTTTTCCATAAAATTGTTCATAGGACATAAAATGTATAATGCATTAGACAGTGAATGATTCAGGGGAGGGGCACAGGCATAGACGTAAGTAGGGGGGCTTAGGAGGGTTTAGCCCTCCCTGAGCCATCTTATTTTTTCCTGTTCTCGGTTAATAATAGAGTATAAAATTTAATTGGTTAAAAATCATTTTCTTTTAATAAGAGTAAATTTTATAATTTTAAAGTTAAATTTTCTCATATAAACTTCAGATTCACTCAGAATTGATTTATCGGAATAATGATTTATCCTTTCTTTAAAATTGACATCTACCAAGGGGAGCGTAGAATACTCCCTTGGTGCGAAATATGTCTGGCTTTTTTTATTTTCAGTTTGAATTTTTTATATTAGTGAGACTATGACTTAAAAATTATTTTTTTATTCAATAAACATGAAACAAATAAATGATTTTGTAATAATATGCATTTTATAGTTAATTAAAAAAACTGTTTTTAACTTCTTTCTTTATCCAGATAAATAGTAATTTATCTTTTATCTATATAATATTCACTTAGATCATCGTTTATCTTTGTCATAGATATTTTTTGACTAACATTCTTTTATCTATGTCTAGATAAATGTTGAGTTATCTGTGCTCAAGGCTGAATAATGAGTAGGTAAAGCTAATCAAAACATTTTAAATTAAAAATTTTTTAAAAAAATTTGATATATGATTTTAACAACGGTAAAAATAAAAAATTAATATCCGGTAAAATGAACATGGGTAAAATGTAAGTATTTTAACTATTAACCATAAAATTTACCGAGCTCACATCTCTACATAATATTATATGGCCATAGACGAGAACGAATCCTAAAGGATAAAATACAAATTAAATTACTATTTTCCAGTCGAATGCATTAAAATAATTAATTTAAAAGGGATCAAACGAAATCATTTTTTTTTTTTTTTATGTAGAAAGAATTGGTGTAATTAGATTGCATCGAAACTCTTCCGTCTGTAAAACAGGTGTTAACCATGAGGGCTGATTAAATAATCTAATTTTAAACGCAAATTATTAGCAGGTTATTAGAAGTATTAGTAATTTTACTTCCGTGGAATTTTACTTTGACGTTCATCGGAAGACTAAACCAGTAAGAAACTAACTGAAAGATATTTTTTGTTAAATGTGAGTCTAATTACATTTTTAATTTCTGTAATCAAATCGGGTGTTATATAGAAAAAAAGTACTTCCCTTCTTAGTAGTAGTTTAATTTTTATTCAAACAATGTTATTATTAACTTATTATTGTAACTCAATCTATTGATTTATATAGCGCAAAGAAAAATCTCAGTTTTTTCCGGGATGAAGAGAGTTTCAATTAAATGCATTTAAACACATTTCATGTTCTCTAAAATGAAAACTTTTTTATTTTTATAGTGAAACATATTTATATATATATATATTTCGGTGTCTGTATTTGTAGTTATTAAAATTTATAGTTCTATATAATCCTAAAGAACTTGTTGATTCTAATATACCGAAAGTTTCATTGTTTTCAGTCATTTTGGAATCGATTAATAATAGTATTCATTACAGTAGTAAATAATTTACTGTATTTATTCATATAAAACGTGTTAATTCAATAGACGATTTAGATATAGTTTTTGACACAATAATGGACTTAAATGGATATAATATATCAATAAAACTAAAAATAAAGCACTGTAAAAATTAGGTTTCTTAAAATGGAGTTTTGAAAATTTTAATAATTATTTTTTTATTTTTAAAAATTTATTTTAATTTTTTCTATCACAGCTTGAAAATGCTGCACTAATTTTGTCTCCAATACCTAAATTTCAAATCAAACTATTGATTCAATTCAAAAATAACTCCTAAGTTTCGTATCTTTTAAACTAAAATGAAAAAAGACCTCCACAATCTAGTTATGCAGGAACATCAGGGAAGACGCCGAAAGTATAAAAATTGGCTTTTTATTTATACATTACTGAATGATCAAATATATTGTAAGCAAATACTAAAAAAAAACTAAATTTTAAAGTCAAATCAAATCCTATCAGAAACAATGATATACCTGCTTGTTTTTATAAATGATACACACCAACTATGCCTTAGCCTTCCCTGTAAGCACTATTGGAAATTTAGTTAAATTAGATTAATTGATTTGCAATATAAATAATATTAAATTCGTGGTGTACCTGTATTATATAATTTTTTTATTAAAATGTTTTAACATTATTGCCTGCTTTGATAATTATAATAATTGATAATATTATTTTCATTATATTATATTGTAAATGGAATTATTTCCAAAAAAAAAAAAAAAATAAATACATTTTACAGTGTTTCATCTGTAGGTATCTAGTAAATTGCAGTAAAATAATAATTACTGTTAACTAATTAAATGCTTTAAAAGTATACTCGAATAATGTATACAAATAATTATGAAGCTGGAAATGGATGTATTTTTTATTTTGAATTACTCCGTGAGATGTTATTTTTTTAGACGCTCTATATATAGATGGTATAACACAGTTCGTATTCAGAAATTATTTACATCAATATTGATCGTCAACCGCGCACAACTACTGTTCATTTCTTTTTCGCAGTAGTATAAAGTCGCGAACACCGTCAACCGAATTCATTACAAGTTTTTCCATTTATTCACTCCGACCATTTCATTGTCAGTTTATTCTTATTTTTCGCGTGAATCCGTGTTAAAGCTTCCCCTTTTCGCGCGGGATACGCTTCGTCGAGTGATTCGAAATCGGCTTCAATGCACGTGCACTACAGAGTATTTGTGATAAACACGGTTATTATTTATTATTCGAATTGTTCGGAGAGTTTGAGTTCTCGGAATTCCGCATTTCCAAATCATCAGAAAATATGCATTAAACAGAGTTCGAACAGAAAATAAAAATTTCAATGCTACGTCGTCTCTGAGATTTGACGTAACAGTACAGTTCTTAGCTTTATACTTTTTACATAACTTTTTTTTTTTACTATTATTAATATTTCTGGAAATTCATGTTTTATTAATTTATTATTGAAAATATCGAAAAAGAAAATTCGATATTCATGTTCAAACAACAATAACAACAATAACAATAATAATAATAATAAACGAAATGAGTTTTCGACGTGGGTCACGTGCAGACGGTGGCGTATTTTAAAGGGGCGATGAGTGAATCACCCTCTCATTGGGCTTTCTTTTTTTTTTCTCCGAGATGTAATATTATATACTACTACAATTATATTATTACATTTATAACTGTATAATTATAAGCGTTTGATCTACCACGGGCCATTTTAAAAAAAAAAAAAACAATTTTGTTTCAATTATTTGTACTTTATTATTTGTAACTAATACTAGTACATAATACTCAATTAAAACTTTTATTTTATTTCGAGCGAAATTAAGGAAAACGTATTAAACTTTATTCAATTTATCATTGATAAAAAAGATTTTTTCAGTTACAAGATTTAAATTAATTAATATTTAATATACGTTATTTTTTGTAAAATTTCTCATTAATAATAACAGATATTAGATATTATGTAATATCCAATTATTTTACTTTTGTTATAAGTACGAAATTTTCACATAAAAACTAGTTATGTAGTATCGATTGTATGAATATGAAATGGTTATAATATTGCATATTTAATAGGTTTGAGGAGACTGATTCGAAAGTTTGGAAGGCAAAAAGAAAACAAACGTTTTATTATAAGACTAATGAAAGACATTTTGAGCTAAGATATGAACAATTTACAAATTTGTTTTACGAGCTAAAAACTGTATGAGAATAATAATTTACAACGCTCCTCCTTCTTTGCGAAGCTCCATATACATACCTGAAGATCTACACGTTTGCAAAATAAAACTGAACTTTTGAAAATATTTGCTACTGAACTCGGCGATTCCGTTTTCCAATAAAACTAACTGTTTATATATTGATATTAAAAAAAAAAAAAAAAACCATCCACACGCGAGAATATTTTATTATTTTCTCTCGTGTTATGCAGCATAGATAGGTTATTGAATTCCGATCATAACTCGTATTGTATCCAAACAAACAACGGACGATACGAACTTTCAAGAATAATATTATCAAATACAGTAAATTTCATACAAAACGTGTAGGTATGTCTATCGTCTCCGACAAACAAGTTTATTTGGATTTACGCAAGATGAACGGGCGCAGTGGTGTGTAAGTTATTAAAAGCAAACATCTCAAAGGTGAATACAAAAGCGTTTTCGTCAGTCGAGATCACGTATTGTGTTATTAAAGTTTAGGGAACACAACAATAGACAACATGACGTTTCCATCGTACGTAAACGGTGTAACGTCGTCGCGTTTCCCGTTTTATTTCTTATTTCGTTCATAAACAGTTTATTCTTTGTGAAAGTTATTTCTACCGTTCTACAACTTGAAATTGAAATGCTATATACTTGGGAATACGGTATTATAATTAGATGTGAGCGTAGGCGTCAGGATGGAAAGTTTCCCTTCCTGTGGACAGATTTGTTTTTCATAGTATAGTATATTATATTACAAATAACGAAAAATTAAATTTAAAATCAGTGATGTCGTTTCGATTTGTTTTTTAATCTGTATATTTTCCACAATGTTCACAATGTCCAGAGTCGACATTTCAGTTTTTGACATAAGATGTATGGAAGACAGTGGCGTATTTGATGGGTGGATCGTTCTCTCCTTGGGTTTTTTTTTTTTTCTGATGATTTGAGATGTAATATTATACATTTATAATTATAAACGTTCATTTACCGATGGCCATTTTTAAAAGAAGAAAAAGACAATTTTGCTGTAACTATTTATACTTTGATACTTGTAATTAATACGAGTGAATAATACTTAATTTAAAATTTTATTTTTGAGTGAAATTAAAAAACACTAGTTAAAATGTATTCGATTTGTCATTGAGAACAATGATTTTTTTGGTAACAAGATTTAAACAAATTATTATACATTATTTTTTTATGAAATACCTGTTTTATTTATAAATGTATAATAATAGATATGTACTATCAAATTCTTTTTCTTTTGTCATAATTACAAATTTTTACACAAAAACGAGTTATATCTATATTATTAATTTTATAAATATGCCATGGTTCTTATGGTTTATTTAATAAGCTTGAAGAGGTTGAATATAAGAAAGCACGATTATTGTCAAAAATTTGGACGGCAAAGAAAACAAGCATTCTATTACAAGAATGATGAAAAAATATTTTAGTCTAAGAATAATAAATTTACAAATCGCCCACTTCTTGGTGGAGCTTCAGCTACGCTACTGATGGGAGAGAGGTTATAATAGAAAAAAGATGATAATTTCGCTAGCAAGTCACAAACTATTTTTATGTTTAGGACACACATAAATAATGAAATACAAACTAAGTATTTGGAGAACTTCACCAACTATAAATATATTTTTTTTATTAATCCAACCTCATATAAACAAAAATATTTTAAAAAAAATTGTTACTTTATTTTTTATAATTATTATTTGACACTAGTGACGTCTTAAATAAAGAAACTTTATCTAGCATCCTCGAAAAATGGTATATCGGTCGCCAATCATATACCGAGACCTATTCAAATGGTCGGAGTATTTGGATGTCTTAAAACTAATGAGGAAAGGAAAAATGTGGAAATAATAAACAATATTGTATTCGTTGAGTTAATGAAAAGTGATTTATTTAATTTTAATTATTTAATATTTGATTAAACGAGTGGTGGAGGAAATCTCGTTTGGGCGTGAAACCTCCACCGAAAATATTAAAGATATTATAGAGCGGCAAGAGAAGAATGAGACACAGACACAACAATTTACGTTACAATATTTTACCCGCGAGGGTCGTTGAGTATGATGACCATGTTCGGACTTATTTAATATTTAAATATGATTTTATAATAAATATATTATACAAAGAATAAAAGAAAACAACGACTATCGGCCAAGGAATTATTTAATATTTAATATTGTTACTTTACCGATCAACCCATCAATCCATGCACGTCCTATAGACGTACCGGCGCGGCGTAACTTGACTTTTCACTCGTCCATAGTAAGTTGGTGTTGTGCAGGTAGACAAAAGAGTGATCGGTTTCCGTACATAATCATATATTATAATTTTATATGATAATCAACCATTGGCCAATATTCGTTATCGCATATTTAATGATTATTATATTAAGTGATAATATGAACAGAGCGATACACACACGCATATGTATATATTTAATTAATTTTTATTTTCATTTTTTGAGTCTTACAGAAATCCCCTTTGTAGAAGTTTGTCATCACTCAAGGGTAAAGTTCTAAAAAAAAAAAAAAATAAAATAAATAATAACTAAAAAAATAATAAATAATAAATTTGTTCAAGATTCAAAAGAAAAAAAATATATACAGCTTAAATGAAACGTTACTGAGAAATAAAATAAAATCTGAACAACTGGAAGTATACACCAGAATGAAGACAGATTGAATCTTTGGAATATTCAGCCCTCTTCACGATTCATAGACAAATTTCACCCCCTAGATGATATTTCATGTTGGACAGTGACTGATGGGTACAACGTCAATACATTGGGTCTGCTTTTTAGTGGAGTTGACATATTTTCGAATGAAAATCACATAAAAGTACGTCGAACACGCTTTGTATTTGGGTCGTAGACTACATAAGCATTGACCTTTTTTAATTCACTGACGACGAACGGATATTGATACAATAAAAAGAACTTCGTTTATCGACAGCGGAAGATTGGTGGTAAGTACTTACGAGGACCTTATCACACCAACATTGAACCGACAGGGTTTTCCCTATTGATCATGATGGATGTGACGTTTTTCAGCCTTTGGTTGTTTGACTTCATTGGCCATGGTTAACTTTACATTCGGATCGAGTATTCGATGGGCATTCAACTGCTTTGTATACATATCCTTCCTCAGTAAATAATAATATATCGTCAATTATATATATATATATATATATGTGTGTGTGTGATGTGTGTGAGAGAGAGGACAACTTTTATTTAAAAAAATATAAAGCGGACTGCCTGTCGTACAGGTTGCCTATAGAGACCCAGTAAACTTATCAGACGGTAACATTATTGGGTTACATTACAGTTTGTATGGTTTGAGGGTAATTAATTACATATCTAGGTAATAGAATATAAAATATAAATATAAAGATATAAAATGTAAAATGGTGAAATAATAAACAGTAGTAATACAATATTTAATCCTATGCCGTGGAATCCACGGAGTACAGATGCCTATGAATTATATTTAAAGTGTCTTCCATTATTTCTAAGCTAATTATTCTAAGGTCGTCTTTTTTGAACATATTTATTTTGAAGAAGTCTAAAATACGTTTGGAGGCTGTGCCTCTGGCACCAAACCATAGTCCTTCCACATCCCAGTTCACTATTCCGTATTGGCGTTGTAGATATGGAATCGTGGGCAAATATATATTTCTTTTTTCTTGATTGATTTCTTCGTCTTGGTTGATGTTATTTGTTTCCCATTTAATTGTTGGGTCGAGTAATAGACCTTTACCTTATATATATACCTATATATCTATATAGGCCGTTGGGTATGATGACCATGTTCGGACTTATTCAATATTTAAATATGATTATATAATAAATATATGATACAAAGAATAAAATAAAAAAATGAATACCGGCCAAAGAATTATTTAATATTTAATACTGTTACTTTACCGATCAACCAATCAATCCATACACGTCCTATAAACGTACGGGCGTGACTTGACTTTTTACTCGTCCGTAGTAAATTGGTGTCATACAGGTAGACAGAAGAGTGATCGGTTTCTGTACATAATCATATGTTATAATTCATATTATTTAATTATTATTATTATTAACCATTGGCCAATATCCGTTATCGCACATTAAAAAAATGTATTATATTAAATTGCCATCTGTACACACACAGACCATGGCGCTAGCCTAATTGTTATAGTCTGGTTTTATGATGTAGCATGCGCGAAAATGTGCACATTATTTATATTATTATTAACTTCGATCATTCAGAATCGTTTTATTGATGAAGAAATAATTTATCGTTTCTTTAAAATTCAATACATCTTTCAAGAGTATACCACTCGACGAGCAAAGTACAAACTTTTTTTTCATATTACTCTAAAAATATCCTGTGTGATTTAAACTTTTTTTTCAAATGGCACATTCTTATTTCAACTAAGGAATTTTATTCAGGTAATTTTTCTGTGGATTTTGATATATTGAAATCAATATTCGTATAGTAATTTTTGAATTATTCAAATTTAAGTTTTTTTGGATAATGGTCGCTTGAACACATATTTAGTTACTTATATACCTAGTATGTAATTACTATGAATCTATAAAATTAACCTTTAATCAGAAATATTCAATGAAAATGGTGATTCATAATTATTAGTAAGGTATCTATAACTTTACTACAATGAGCGTAATAATGTACATTATAAGTAATTTGCTGTGTACCTATAATGTACCTAAGAAGTAGAATTAATACTTAATTGGAAACATTCAAAAACCACTCGTACGAAATTCGATTTTAATACATCAAAGTTCATAGAAAAATTACGTAAATACAATTCCATAGTTAAAACCTTAAACGGAGAAGGGTTTTTTAAAAACAATAAGTTTATTTTACTACAAGATATCATTAAGGGCTTTAGATTACACGAAGAAAACTAAGTTATAGAAAATATAGTTTTTATAATAATTTCATTTTTCCAAAAAAAAAAAAAAAATCCAAATTTTGCATTTTTATGGCAAATAAGGGAGGCAAGCACGATACACTTTCAAACTGCAGTACAATAATACAAAGTGTTACTTTGCGTAATTGGTATATTTGGCACATATAACTATTTCACGCGAAAAATAAGTGTACACATAAAGGTACAAATAAGGGTTTAAAAACTTTTCAACATTCATTATTTTTTCATCTTTAATGGTATTTATAATTATTTTATATAATTCGCGGTGAAACTTTATTTAGATCAGCACAACATGAATGTTTACAATTTTTTTAAGACCGTTAACAAAGTAATGATTATACATAATAAACGGAAATAGATTGTATGGGATATAATTCAATATGACATAAATAAGTAGATAAACTAAATAAAATAAAGTAAACAACAATACAAATTAATTAATATTAATGAGTAGCAGCTTACATTCGTTTGTTTTGAAGTCCATAAAAGTTACGAGACCACATAATATTGGACGAGTCCGGATCTCATAGCAGCGAGTCAGTACTCAGTACTATGGAATAACATTATTAATCTAGGGTTTGAAATCCCCGCAGTCCTTCCGTAGCAACTCGTATGTTTATAGACAATTCATATTATTTTGTAATGATGAGAAAATTTAATGTAAACATTGCAATAAGATTTATTTTTTCATTTGATCGACGACAATCAATTTTTCTCTTTTCGTTTATTTTTCGAAATCCGATTAAAAACGGACGACAAACAGAACAGACAGATGCTGGGCAAGTGAATAACAATGTCGTTAGACGTATAACAGATTAATATCCGCTGACTAGTATCGTATACTCGTATTTCGAACGGAAGTATATTATTTCTTTTCATTTTTTTGAAATAAATCTTGATTACGGAATTGTCGGTTGTTCAGACTTTATCGATATGTCGGCTGATGCGAATTGCTAAGACGACACTGATAAAGATCCAGGCAATATTTAGCCTCTTCGATGAGATTTAAATTTGGGTATTAAAATTTGGGCTAGCCTACCGGGCCCGACCTCTGGACACGCCACTGGAAAAGGTATTTCACACTTTGGGGTTCTCTTCGCTTCTCGAGTAGAATAATCTTGTAAGTGTATTGAATTTTAAAGAAACAATAAATTATTTCTTCACTAAAACGATTTTGAGCGGAGTTTCAGTTTATTCAAGACAATTTTACTCAATATTAAAGTTTGTTACGATAGCAAAAAAAAAAAAAAATAAAGAAGGATTTTTTACTAGGCCGGTTTTATATTTCACTATTAACTGAGAAAAGTAAAAAAATATTTTTTGATTAGAAAAAAAATGTGTTTTTCAGAATATTCTTGCGCCATAATATTTCTCACGCAATTGTTTATCTATTTAAATTTTTTGAAAGTTTGAATGAAAAAAAGATAGTTTCTGAATATTTGTTGTAAAGTGTTGGAAAGGTTTTTCGAAATTATATGTAAATGACTTCTCGAAGTACCATCTAGAGGCAAATTGTGATGCAACAAAAAGTTGCCGGTCGAGATTTAAGGACTAGTATTTCTTTACTAAAACATTTACACGTAATGAAAATAAAAAATAAACATAATTGTAAAAACATTATCTTCTTCGCTCCACTCAGAATCTAAATTCATCATCAGGTTAAACAATAAATAAATGAATAGAAAAAAAAAAAAAAATGTAAATAAGAAATTAATACAATGTAAAAATTAAAAAAAATAATAGTTTTGAATAAAAAACATAAGAGAGATTGTTTAAAATTGTACATATTAGATATGTTAAAAAGTGAATTATATGTGTGTTTGTTATTGCTTATTATTATCCACGGACTAAGACATACTTAGTAACAATTTAATACTTATCTTATATATCTTAGTTCGCAGGGCTGTTCAGAGGGAGGGGCAACGGGACTATTTTGCCCCGGGCCCCATTTTTGGAAAATGTCTAGGAGCCCCTTAAAGTCTTGATATACACAATAATAATGCAATAGTGATAGAAAATAGTAATTCAATACATGAATTTAAATTAGCTTGGTTGATTACGGTTTGGAATAATACAGTTGCAAGAACTATATAAATCTCAGTAAGTTTTCATTTTAGTATAAGATGGTTGAAGGGCCTCCATGTTAATTTGCTCCCAGCCCCGAAAATCTCTATGACGGCTCTGTTAGTTCGTACTCCATGTAATTATCTAAAATAATATATTGATATGTGATAATATTTTTAAAATCTGTTTGAGCGTTTAAAATATATTATTACAATTATTTTTCTTGTTGGGTAAATGTAAATCCTTTAATACAAAATTAATGCAAATGTTATTTTGACCGTTCAATATGTCTTAATAATAATTTATATTATAATTAAATTTATTATATCGAAATTAATATTATAGTTATTTTTTATAACATATTTAGCGAAATTTGAATTACCTAGGCTTAGTTTAATTAAATTTCATCTCGGAGATGTATCTTATTTTGAAATTTTAATCAATTTTGCCTGTACAAAATTTATTACAACTATTGCGTTTAAGTTTATATACTATACCAGCATTATCAAAAAAAGGAGACATTTTTTTTTTAATTTTTTAACATTATGTTTTATATTTTTCATTAAATTATTGTCAATGTGTAACTTTAATATTGTTTGTATTAATATTGAGAATCATAATAAATATTTGTAAATTTACTGATGAATTCGCGAATAAGTAAATTATTATATTATTTTGTCACCATTTACACTTATAATAAATGCTCCATTTACTACAATAATAATTATTAATTTTTACCGACGCCGAGTACAAGTAGTTTTTCATCACAGACAGTGCAAAGTGTGAACGTTAATCAAACTGCTTAAATGTAAACGAGTTTGATCACGTCATAAACATAAATAATTACGAACAATTGTAATTTTTGTGTTATTTATATACATATATATATATGAGTGCATTGTTGATTTAATACCTCAAATTACTTATCGTCGTTAATTAAATGCGCCGGTTAATTAGAATGGAAAACAAGACCTTCTTCTGGCTTTGACGTAAACAAGATATTTTCGTTTGCATCCACCGGCGGTCTACCGATGATAATAATTATTGTTCGTGTAAAAGCTTTTGTTCTTCAATCACTTCAATAAGCAGCTATGACAATAATGCCGTAGGTACGTCGACTCGTCTTGAATTTTAATTAAGTATGAATTCAAAGTACGTCTACACTACACCCAGTCATTGCACACGACTGACGACGCGTCATAGAAATTAACACGGCAAGATAAACACGAAGTCCATACACCAGATATTTTCACGAGACCTTAGGGTGATGGAAATGCGGTGAACATCGGTTGAAAATAATTGGTGTCGGATTTAAAGTTCAAAATCGTGCTGGATAAAAACGTCAAAAACAAGATATTCTGATATTTTCAGAGTTCTAAATTTAAGTCAAAAATAGTGTAATATATTTGAAAAATTTTTCAACGCTTTTCCTAGCGGTTAATTTAAATTTCGAGTTTCCTTTTTCGTTATTCACAGAATCTATTTATCAATATAACTAGACTAGATTACTGCATGCAAATTTCGTTCATGGAACAACGCGGGGAAAGAAAAAAAAACAATAAATTTTTATCGTTTCACTCGGGATTGAAAATCTGTTTTTCGCAAAAATGCGGTTTTAGTAGTGTTGTAGATATTGAAAAATATAAATTTGTAAACACGAAAATCGATCGAGAAATCAGTGTATAACATTAAAATATAAATTACCCACGCGTTCTACATTGCCAGTGGTCATACTGAACTCAAATAAATCGATCAAACACTGCTGATTCTTTAAGATTTGTATTTTATTTTACCAATTTTTTGAATCGGATGTACGACCTACATCCACCATGTGTTGAGAGCCGAAGACCGGAGCTACAATGGATTTTTATTTAAATATGCTTAATTCTTCCCCTCACGTACCAGGGAAAGTTTATTTTTTATATTATTAACTTCCTTCGTTCAGAATCGTTTTATTGAAAAAATGATTTATCGTTTCTTTAAAATTTAATACACCCGTCAAGAGAAACCCACCCGTCGTGCGTAAGTTTTTATTATTCATTTTTCTAATGTAATGTATGGTAATAATTATATACTAATTATAAACTTATGTTCCATAAGTTGAAATTTAAAATCAAATAAAAAAGTCAACAATATGTAAATATTTATTTCGGTTACGTCAGGCAAAAACAAATAGTGTGTTAATATTTTCATAAATGTAGATTACCTTTATTGCGGGTGACGTAATATTTTGGCGACAATGTAATCATGTAATTCAATTCAATCAACTGATATCTTTTTATTATTATTATTATTATTATTCTCTAAATTCCAATTATTATAAAAATGCTCTGAGTACTAATATTTTATTTGAATTGTACAGAAAACAAAAAAAAGAATGTCGTTTAATCACAAATTGCAGCACTAATGATTAAACAAAAATCAAAATTTGTTTTCTGTAAGACGTCAACGACAATGAAAAACGTCATAAGCAAAATACATTCAGTTTATTTTCCTTTTATTATTTTTTTAAATCATTTACTAGCACCATACATAGGGTTGTGAATTTAATGCGTTTGCATGACTTTTTTTTTTTACTACATTGTATAAGTAAACGAATTCGGCGAAAATGTGTTTTGTGCAATTTAAAATATTCAAACACGAAATCTTATTTTACATATTTAATGGACCATGACATATTATTATGAATTCATGATTTCGTAATTTCTTTATATTAATGTTTTTTGTATAATTCAGTAATATTATTTAGATATTATGCTCTTTTCATTGGTTAATTTGACACTCGTAATTGACGGATTTCGGGGTTTTTTTTTTTTTTTTGTTAAAATGGTGTAAAGAAAAAATATTTTTAGTTGGGTATACAAACTTAACTAATTATTTACTACTTTTTTTGTACACTGTTACTGTACTATAAGTAGTATTGATGAGTATAAAATGTTACCCTATAGTAAAATCATTATTGTCATACCTACAAATCTATAATCCGTATGTAAATTTGTGATCATTTACAAATTAGAAACATTAAAAGGTACCGACTTTAACAACAATAGTTTATGAAAAATTGTTAATTAAAATATTTCTTTCATTAAAGATATTTTTATAGTGCATTTTTCAGTAATTTTAGTCCATTAAATTCATAGTCCTGGTCATTAATTTATTTATAGACCGTATTCGACAAATGACACAACTTTTTAGTACGATTTCCATATCGAATTTTCATTTTATCTTACAGACAGTTTAATTTTTTACAAATTGTCCTAATGTCAATTAGTTTAATTAAATGATTTTCGATCCCTCGGTTCTATGTTGCCCACGAGGACAGCAAAATTGCCCAGTCGTATGAGAAATATTATACGAGCGTGCTCTTTGTGAGCAGTGGTTAAGCTGAGGAAAACTTCGAGGGTGAGACTATATTCATTAAAAATTTAAAAGCGTTCCCACATCTCCATCCATAAAATGTGTATTGGCATTGGGTGTAAAAATAAATTTCCCCCTTCACATGTTACGTCTACTCCGTAAAATATAAAATGAAACACCTAGTCTGAAAAAAAAAAACGTGTTCAAAGTTATTTTAATTTTAACCCTCAACAGGCAAAGCCGGTCACTCGTGATCCGAACTAACTTTTAAGTACTCCTCACCAGAAGATATTTAAATATTCGGTTTTCACTCCTTCAATATACTTTCCCCTAACATCCCTGCCGCCGGTCTGAAAGGTTTCGGTCAGTATGCTAAACCTCAGTGCACTTTTATCTTCCATTAAAACTAATTATATAATATGTATATTAACTAAATATTTTATTCGTTTTCTTTTTTCTTTGTAATCTTTTTCTTTTCCTTTTTTAGATTCTGAACGTTAGTGAAGAAGCTTATGTTTTAACAATGATGTTTATTATTTTTTTTTTCTTCCTCTGTGAACACTTTTTCGTATAGAACTACTGGTCCAAAAGTTTCGATCAGTAACTTTATAGATCCAAAATCGAACCCAGATGGTACTTTTCAGAGGTCATTTTTCAAATTTCTCAATATTTTTTTTTAATAATGCGAAAAAACTGAAAAAAAATTTTCAAAAAACGGCAAAATATGCAATTACCACAATTTCCGTAAAATTGAAAATTACTTTTTGACATAACTTCTAAAATAATGCAGCAAAGAA
>JAIPRM010003100.1:0-27351 GCA_025469315.1 Stegophylla sp. TES_Ste_2020 | reverse complement strand
AAAAAATAATAAATAAATAATATATTATTTTTAACGTAGTTAAGTTATATTTTTTTTTCTATTAAACATGTAACTTAAACTAGTTGAAAAAAAATATACGAGTAGCTTCTAACTTAAAACTTAACTTACATTTATTTAGATTAACATAACATGAGCAGCAAAAAAAAAAAAAAAAATGCCTTGCTTAATAAAGAGACTAGTTAAAACTTGAAACATATTTAATGTCAATCCTAAACCGGTCACAGCAACATAATAAGCACAAGAGAGATTTTCAATTTGCTAGTGTTCAAAAGACCAAACAACTACTAAAGTTTGCACTATGCAAATGAAACTTATTTGTAGTTATTATAATATAAAATCTATTTATCCGAATTACTAAGTTAACAATATAATACTTAAAAAGTAAAGTAAATTAAAGCATAAATAAGAAAGCCGGACATATTTCGCACCATGGGTATTTTTCGCTCTTCTGGTCACCTACTCTAGTTGGGTGTGTAGAATTTTAAAGAAATGATAAATTATTTCTTCAATAAAATGGTTCTGAACGAAGAAACATAATAATATAAAGAACAATAATAGTCGTTATTTTCAACACACCCATCAAGAGGGTATCTGACCCGAAGAGCTAAGAATACCCGCGCTGCAAAGTATGTACGGCTTTCTTGTCTATACTATACTTATCCATTGCTTTCCTTCACTTCACTTCACTTCACTCCACATGACTCCACTCCTCATCCTCATTCATCCTGTATAGAGTGAAACCAAATAATATAATAGCATCTTAAATTAATTTTATCTATTATATTATTATATTACTCTGGAATCAGAAAATAAAATAACATTTAATATTATTATATTATTAGTGTACAGTAGATTTATATATACACCAATAAATTATTGATTATAGAAGGTATATTATAATAGAAAACAATGTACAATTTTGAGGATGATAATTTGTATTCTGGGGGTGCTTAACACCCTTAGCACCCCTGAGATTTACGCCTGTGGATCGCGTCGTGGGATAATTGGGTCGAAAACCTTTTCACCTTCACGGGCCACAACCCCGTTGTCTATATAATAAATAATAATATTATAATATTCGTTGTCGATACAATTTGTGTCCACGTAGAACCGAAAGACGTTTGTCTGCATTCGCTTTATTGTATTTACTGTATAAGCTAATCCTTTGGAACAGGAACAACAATACTAAGCAATGATGAGTCAAAAAAAATTAAATCATGCTACTTTGAAGTTAAATCAAAATTATGCTACGAGTTACTTTTTTTTTTAAGTGACTTCTAAATTCTTATCAAGTTTTGTTTTTATTGCTGTGCAACAAAGTTACAAAGATATCAGTTAATTATTTTTTTAGTCATTTTGGGTTAGATTTTTTCTTCATTTAAATACTATATGTTTGATATATATAATTGAATTTACATTAATAATTGTTAAAAAAAAAAAAATCTCTAAAAGCTAGTACAGTGTTTTACCAAGCTTCGCTTACAATATCTATTCCCAAATGCAAATATTTTATCGTTGTTTTCAAAATTTACATATCATCCCATAACATTAACTCAAGTATATTGATACAATTGTAGAAACGGTCTGATAAAAATTCCCTATACATCGTCTCACCTTCAATATTTTGTTTAAAGAATGCGGAATACCCGCTGAGCATCGTACAAGCTCCGGCCCAATATATTGAGTAACAAATATAATCGTTCATGGGATTAAGACTAATGCATAGTGATTCTTGCCTTAACAGAGGCAAGAGAGCCGGACATATTCGCACCACAGATATTCTTCGATCTTTAGGTCAGATACTCTTGGTAGGTTTGTAGAATTAAAAAAAAAAAAAAACGAATCATTTCTTCAATAAAACGAATCTGAACGAAAGAAGTTAATAATATAAAGATCAATAATGGTCGTCATTTTCAATATACTTACCAAGAATATCTGACCCGAAGAGCGAAGAATATCCGTGGTGTGAAGTATGTCCGGTTTTCTTGCTTTTCCTTTACTTTTTTTTTTTTTTTTATCTAATGAATAAAGGAAAAAACATTCAAAGAAAAAAAAATGTTAGAAAAATGGCCAAATTTTTTTTCACATTTTCAAAATTTTCTTACGTCAAAATCTTTCTTATATTATCGTTTATCTACATTTAAATTTTCATAAAGTTTGGATCAAAAAATGATGGTTTCCAAGTCTTTTTGTCAAATTTTGGGTAGTTTTTTCCAAAAATAAAAATTGAAGAATTAAGAAATTAAAAAAATGATCTCTTTAAAGTACTAACTACAGGAAAATCGGGTTTCAAAAAATTACTGATCGAGACTTTAGGACAAGTAGATCCATACAAAAAAGTGATCACAAAAAAAAAAGAAAGAAAGAAAAAATAATGAAACAAATAAAAAAATAAACATCATTGTAAAAACAATCTAAAATTAGTATTTCAAAGTCAGGTTTAAACAGTAATTTCTATTTGTGAAAACTAAAAATCTCGAAAAATCGTGCAGCTCAAAAATTTGGAAAAATAATCCGTTTTTCTTAAAAACATATTTTTGTGAACGATTCGTGGTATTCAAATTCAAAATTTCACATTTTACCGGGGTTCAACCGAATGACTGCGCGAAAATTATTACTCTGTACTGTATAGGGGTCATTATCATACATTTTCCGTGACTATAATAGTTTTCAAGCGTTTTAAAACATTTACGTCGAGTCACAACAACTTGTCAATTATAATAATAATAATAATAATAATAGTAATAATAATGACGCATGTCACGAGGTGAAACTCATTTGCAAACGCGATTACATTTTTATCCCTCAAAATTCACCGATCGAAAATCTTAGTTTAAATAAACATAATATAAATGACATACAATCTGAAGAGTCAATTTTAATTAATTTAAATTATTAATTTTATCATGCAATTTTGAATTATCTTTATTGAAACCCAGGAGATGCGAATTACCCCCTTCCCACACCCTCTCACACACACACACACACCTACACACACACACACACACACACACACACACACACACACACACACACACACACACACACACACACACACACACACACACACACACACACACACACAAACACACACACACACACACACACACACACACACACACACACACACACACACACACACACACACACACACACACACACACACACACACACACATACACACACACACACACACACATCTATAGAACTTATTCCCATACGCTAGGGTGATCATACGTCCTGTTTTATACAGGATTCTCCTTTATTTCAGCTCTGTGTCCTGTTGTCCTGACAAAATTCTTTCAGGGCGCTTTTTGTCACGTAATTTCAAGTCTGTCCCATATTAATCCCGATTTTTGACTTAGTGTTGATTTATAATTTTTGAAATGTTTGAAATGAAATTATTGAATAAAATAATGTAAGAATCTAGAAATCTTTTGGATACCATTAGATCAATTATATTCGTAAAATGAATTAACATGTTTTTTTTAGAAAGTAAAGTACACAATATGCATGAATAAAGGATTTGAAGAAATTTTAAAAAATATCAATTTAGTTCCATTATGTCATTTTATGTTTTTCAAAATAATGTTTTTATGTGTTTAAATTTAATCTATAATAGATAGTTTTAAAATTATACTTTTGTCACGATTCAAAAACATAAATAAATATATATATATATACATATATATATGTTTATAATAAATACTTATTTATTTAAAAATATAATGAAAAATATTTTTGTCCTGTATTTTATTTTCTTAAATATGGTCACCCTACCGCTACACGCGTACGTTACATAATATAATGTTTTTTTTTACGTTTTGTACAGGAGGCGTGTTTCGACATTTTGAAAAACTTCTCGTACCTGGTCACCACGCAGGCGATCCAAGTGAAGACGAACATGTTGCTGTCGGTGCTAAAGATCGCCGAGGTGGACGTGCTGCTGCCGCCCACCGATTCACGGAGCGCGGACGTGACGCCGTGCGCGTGTCTTCTGCACGTGACACTGTTACTAGTAACCTTGGTAGCCGGTAACCACAATATGTTCTAAACCCGTATACGGTATATTATACAAGACGCATTCGTTTTGTCGATATGCAATACAAACACTCTCGCACGCATCATCATCATTGTTATTATTACATTATTATTATTATTATCTTACATACGTTTTAACTGTTGAGTTTGTTAGGCGTTTACTTTCTATTACAATAACTATTTATTCATTCTTTATTATTATTATCATTATTACCGTGCGAGTTTTCATTTTTTCTCCGCATTTATTTTCTCGATCGATATCTCGTGTTTTCGTCCGCGATAATAAAAAAAATAATTTTTAATTATTGTATAATAACGTTCGTTTATTAACGAACGCGCGCCATTGTCTTATCGCGGTGTGGGTTTACGCGTGGAAACTAAACGCGAACCGAGCGCAACAAATATCGTTCTTAAAGAGCGTACAAGTAGAATTTGGATTTATAGAACGCCTGTATCTAATTTGGCGCTTATGAGCATAAAAAAATCGATTAAATATCCCTAAAACATAATCTAATATCATTGATGTATAATTTATATATGTGTTGTTGTATATTTTATAATCAATGCTAATATTCACAAAACGTTCTACCGTAAAAGAGGAAAAAAAACTCATTTATGTTTGTCTCTATATACTTTTTGTTATTTATTCGATAATAATATGTTAATACTTAATGATTGACTCGAATACGCTGAAAAGCCTTAAGTTAAAGCTTTATAAAATATTTAAAGATATGCTTCATAATAATATATAAAATTGAATTCTTGTAAAATATTAAAATATGCACTAAAACGTTAAATAAATATAAAAAAAATAAAAAAAAAAAAAAAAAATACAACCTAGAAATAAATCATATTATATGAAAATCGACGGACGTTATACTTCAATTCGTTATCAGTATTATTAACATGATAATTATCCAATTTATTATCATACTAAACGCCGTCTCAACATTACTCGCTAGTCCACGCGTCTAATCACTCGTTTCGCCTTCAAATTATGTAAGTACGCGAACGTTTTTGAAACTTTTTATTATTATTATTTTTTTTATTTTGTCTTTCGCATCGCTCAATCGTATACCATTAATCGATACAATTACATATTATTATCATCGAGATTCGAGAGTAGGGACGAAAGCTCTGGTGAAACTATAAAAAAAAGCGCTTAAGAACTCCATAACATGCACTTAATAAACATTGAAATAGACAAAAAAATTAAATACAAAAATGTAATCTCGAAAACGAAATCTTTACTCGTAAAAAGATAATAATAAGGCCTACTCACAAAAACTCCCACTTTTTTTTTCGCGCGAAATGACACTTTTTGTGTTGACGATTTTATTTTGTTAAATCACTTAAAATCTTTAAAAAATCAAAAAAAAAATAATTCAAAAAAATAACTAAAAGCGTTATAAATATATATATATATATTATATATAAATTACGACACACGTAATTTTGAAAATAAAAAATTTCAAAATTTGTTTGTGTTTTCTAATCGTGATGGACTTGGCCCTTTGAAAGTGAGGTAAGAACTCCGGTAAACACTTACTTTTAGCATTTTTTTCCGAATTTCGGACGTTAATCTACCAATTTGAGCACTGGAATTCAAACTGAACCGCAATAAAAGGGGGTGAAAATATTAATTACATGTGAAAAAGCAACCAAAAAATTGATTTTTAAACATATAAAAGGAAGTGCGGTTGAAATATCAAATTAGAGTTTTTTCAATAGTTAAACGAAATCTGAATGACTTCAAACGCAACGTCATAAGTGTCGGAATTGTCTATTTCTCCCGGGGTCCACGACGACCGCATTTTAGGAACCACTGATACGATTCGTCCGGTTCATCTCGATTAAGTTGGAAAATAATCACATTTCAAAAGTCAATTTTATCGAAAACAATATTTAATTGCGTGATTTATAATATTTTAATCGGAAAATTTCATTTTATTCGTAAAATAAACGTTTCGAACCGTTGATTTTTCCAAATCAAAACAGTTGCTCAAGGGGACAAACTCGAGTTGAGTCCTTGATTTCAAAAATAGCATAAAATGAGTCCGAACGTATTTTATGGAGTATATGAGTTGGGTCCCGGTATATTTTATAGAGTACATGAGTTTGATCTAGCCTATTAGTGTTACCCAGGAGACACCACGTGGAGGTTGGCTAGAATGTCTCCTGAAAATTTTGTTTTTTGTTAAGTTATGTCGGATGTAAAAGTTACTATTAAATTAGCTTAATTTTAATTTAAACTATTGTTTTTTTTTCCTTTTATCGTAAATTATTTTATTATAATAAGTTTAAGCTAGGGAATAAATTAAAAAAACACGTCTTATACAAACTTTAACCGAATCGATTCTCCACTAGTAAAACAAACCATCTTTTTTTGTTAAAAAAATTTCTTTTTTCTACTGTGTATTTGATTGGCTATGTAGCCGAGCTGAGAAGTGATACGTAAATTTCACACTGAATTTCAAGTAGAATTTCTATTAATCTCGTTCTAATGTCTCTCGGGACCCAACTCGCGTTTTCCCGCTCACGGCCAAGATCCGAGCGAGCACATTATGTTATGATATTCTAGTTCGCGTGTACTCACGTCTTACCGCTGCGGCGCTGCAATGTTATATGCACGAGTCGACTAATGAACATGGGTTTAATGGAATATCCTTCGATGAGAGTAACGCGCGGACGAAGTGGTGAAAATGGCAAGACCGGGAGTCGGATCTAAAAACAATAGATACGAGTCGTTTGTGACCGAAACGAGACGTGTGTGCCCCGGTGTCGAGACGCAGGTGGTCGGGGGAGTTACGTAGTACGAGCGCAATCAGCGTCTCTACGTGAACGCGAGTCGGACCCACACGATCCGTAGCGTCCTCGGGCACGTCCGCATCCTAGTGGTTCATCCGAAATCATGTTTATTCCCCATCTCTCTCTCTCTCTCGCCATCAATCCATCTCTTATTTGCAACAACTCAAACTGTAACTACGGTAAATCCCATCCACGTGTTTGATGTATAAACCGCTTCGTTGGGCGAACAATAAAAATTGCCAATTTTCACCACCGGTTAAAAAAAAAACTACTGAAATATTATCCGTTTTTATTACCCACACTAATGTGAGGTTTCTGATTGTTTTCGTTTAAATCAGATTTTTCAAAAACTTTGTTCTCTGTTACGCATTACAACATAAATTTCCGACCGAAAGATACAATTAGACTGTTTAAAAACTTACTAAATAAAAAATCACTAAACGGATCTCAGTCACACTAGTAAGCACTGGTGGCATTAATTCTGGCTATCGATGACATCGCCATCGACTTTTACATGGTAGAATTTTTGATTTTTTGATTACCAGTAGTTGAATCAAAAATAATACCTACTCTAATTTCTGCAACATATTACCAATAATTATTTATTTTAATTTTTTTTTTATAAAATCTCAAATTACGAACATTTAAAGAAACCGTGTACCTATAATGATATTTTAATATTAAACTGTGTGGAGAAATATTATAATATTACTGAGACATAATAAATGCGTTTAGAGCCAAACTTCATTTTACATTAAATATTTATGCAAAAATAAATTAATAGAATAATAAAATTATTTCACAACATTAATATGTAACACTGAAAATTTTACTAACAGTGTCTAACTATGACTATGACTTTAGGAGAAAATATTCTTTCAAAATTTTTAGAAAAAAAGTATCTACGATCACAAATTCCTCAAGATCGTTTAGTAAGTTGAGCAATAATTTCAATTGAAAATTAAACATCCCATGACGTGAATATTGATGCCCAATAAAAGATTTTGTTTCTCTTAAAACATGAAACATACGTTGGTTTTGTATTTTTAAAATTGTATCAAAAGTGGCCAAATATTATACAGATATTTGCCTATGAGAAAAAAAAATCACTTACCCCTGTAAACCGGTAAAAATCACTTACCCCTGTACGGCCCAATTGTCTCAACCCGAAATATCAACGAAATTCTACCGACAATACTATTCCTTCTCCCACTACTGCTTAAAAAATAAAATGTTAATTTACTGGTTTTTTTTTGGAAATCGATCGTAAATTTTTTAGCTCCGAAATAAAAACTCTGAGCAATTACAATTTTATTCATTACACGCATTCGCTTAGCGAACATATTGAATTCTGATGTTTCCGTTTTCGAATGCGATTCGCGTTCGTTTCACCTTTTTCGTGTAACGCAGTTCTGCGAGTCTCTCGACGCGAATGTTACTGAAAATCGGTCGATGGCGCAATAATAATAATTAAAACCCCGCGGGGCAATCGGTCCGATTCCACTCCTAGTAGTCCGGTGTCATAAAATACGGCCAAAGACGTTTTGATGGGAAAGTCGTAGTTATAACCTTCCCCCCCCCTTACCCCGACGACCGAGCTACCGGTCGATAACCGCGTGTACGGAGATGTCCCGCGAGAATTTAATAAATAATATACGTTCAACTGCTGTATTTATATACAATATAATATATAGGTATATATATATATATATATAGGTATCTGGTATATATAGCGTTTAGGATTTTCGAACCAGATACAAATCAATTCTGCCACCACCAACCCTCTAGTTCTCTTTTTTCCTCGGTTTTCCCTCCGGAAAATTCGTGTCGAAAATAAGTAACACGTCGTTTCTCGCCAACGCTATAAAAACGTTCGATGCACAATGACAGTATATAATATAATACTCGATGGAAATCGATAAAGCTGGGCTAAAGTAACTATTTAAAAAATCAACACTTTTTTTTTCTTCTTTTAATAACTCTTAACGAAACCAGTTTAAAAAAAAAAATACATGGTTTTAAAAACTAACTTAGCTTTTTTTGTTATTTTTTAAATAATTTTAGCTTTTATAAGTTATTTTATCTAAATATAGTTATTTGCCAACTTTTTTTATAAAAAAACACCTAGTATGTTCAAACAAATTAATGTGCTTTTCCCAAACAAAAATCGGTTTGAATTTATATTTACTACAAATGTCAATACTATTTTTATATACGTGTTGTTACTTTGTTAAAAATCTGTAATTTAGTTTATTCACTCAAATAAGTTTATAACTTCAATTATCTTTAAATTAACTTAGTTATTATTTTTATTTTTTTTAAGTTTTTCCCTTGTCAATAAAATCAGTTAACTAGCCCAGCTTTGGAAATCGATGACAGTTAATCGCGAGCGTATAAATTGAAACTGAAATCGTTTTATAATTAGGGATCCCTTACGTCCCGTATTTTACGGGATTTTCCTGTATTTGAATGAAGCGTCCCGACAATAAGTTCAAAATAACACTTTTGTCCCGTATTTCGAATAATCCGTCCCATATGTTCCATGTATTAAAGTAATTTCAAAAATCAGTTTTTTTTTTATTTTTTTAATGATAATTGATAGATGGATAATAATAATACCCGAATCAAATGATAACATTAATAAGAACCAAATGATTACTAAGAGATTCTATAAACTTGTAGTACTAAACTAAGTCTTAATAAATAGTTACTAGTTTCAAAATTTTTTCAGGTACAAAAACTTAGTATTTGTTTAAGAAGTAAAAATATGTTTTTATGTGACCAAAAATTATAACTTTCAAATTTTGAGACTAATTTAGATTTTGAGGGACTGAGTCCTCCCCAAACTCCCCAATCCCTATGTAAATTAGAAATTATGATTAAAAAAATGTCCCGTATTTTTTAATAAACAAATCTGGGATCCTTAGTTATAACAGTAAAATAACTTCAGTAAGCCGCACTACAACGCGGTAAAATGTTTTACCGCTATCGGCTAACACCTAACACTGTTCTGACCTATTCGAAATCGTAACTTTCGTTACCCCGGCGCACCACGTGATTTACTGTTTCGCACAACCCTCTCCGGGGGGCTCGTACTCTTGAATGCGCACACGGTTATGGTTCTTTTCGTACCCGAATCACGGCCTGTTTGGGTGATTATTAACAGTCCCTTAAGAGTACGCTATTTATTGCATATACGTACACTCGTTTAGATGGTAATGACGTCGTTGTGAAATACGTATTTTACGAAATCCCTTTTAAATTCAACAAATTTCAGTCACGTTTTACTAATTTATGGGTACACAATTATCAGATGAGGCAATTTTTTCCCGAAATCCCTTTACACAGGTATTATTAGATAGTTCCACGCGTTTTCACGTCACTCTGAATAACTCTACGAACTTTCCCCTAGCAACAATAATAATTCTAATGACGATAATATCATATTATTAGGCTAGCTTCCAAACGATTGTTAACGAAATAAATGGCAGTTAATAAATTTAAAACGGATAATCGGATGAAATGAAAATGTGATAAACATGAACGAGTTGTTGAAACACTTGAACAGTGTTTTCGGCGCCCAGGCTGGTCGAAGAGTCGGGATAGTTTTTATGAAAAGTATACTCTCGTCGTTACTCTCTACAAAAAAAAAAAAAAAATAATAAAAAAGACAAACGAAATCCTGACTGCAACAACTGTTATTAAAACATCCAGCACGTTTTCTTCTAAAAATTCGACTGCTCCAACTTGATGCGCAATAGTAATTCACCGACAGATCATTTTAGTCCACCCAGGGGTTGAAAAAACACCGAGTACTCCTTCTTGTCTGTCCCACCAGTAATTTTATAACCAGAGTTTATTATATTGTAGCGTTTTGAATAATCAAAAAAAAAAAAACACCAAAAGTCCACAACAAAACTAACTTAACCCCCCCCCAAAAAAAAAAAAAAAATTACTAATAAGCTAAGTTATGTTTATTAGCCCTACTCAAATGGGTGTGGAGTTAAAAAAAAATTCGTGAGACTTACCCAGCGACGGTTTGTGTATACGTCTAAGTGTGCGTTAACAATTAAAACACGCGTATAATAATACCTAACGACCTACCCCTCGACATCGTCCACCCTCAAACCCCCTGTACACTTTTAGCCGACGATAAGATCGCGAGTTCCAAAAGTTTTCCGCGACATTGTATTATCATATTCAGCACACATACGTACGTTACTTTTACTACTGATGTTCACTCGCCTCGTTTACGGTTATTACCATTTAAATGGTATAATTTCCGTTGTTTTTCATTAATTATTTACTCTGACGACTTTGTTTGCACTAGAGAATTTGTTCGGTGGAAATAAATTCCATATTATCTATCCTTTCGAGAGTGTATCATAATAGCAGCTGTATGTATCCAAACATACTGTATAGATAACTCACAATAATAATAATAATAACCGTATAATGTTATTATGACGTATAATGCGGGATACTCAGAAAGTTCTCGTATTTTCACGTGATTATTTATGTATAGAAATACAAAGAATTTTTGTTCCGCCCCTCTCTCTCTCCCCCCCCTCTCACCAGACCTGTGGTATACTAGTGCGTATAAAAGAAATCGCGAAGCGCTTTTTTTTTTTTGTTATATTTTAGTGGAAAACAAAAACAAAATATATTACACCATATTAAATTTCGTATATTTTGCACCCACGTCAGTGTTTTCTCGACGAGAAATATAATTAACATGGCATACGACAACGACGACAGTGACATGCATTACCGTCGTATTATGTTTTATACTTAAGTGATGGTAATAATAACAAAAAAAAAAACAATTTACTAGTTTTCTTTATTTTTTCTCTGTGTTCTGAAATTCAATTAGTGAAATCGTGTCGAGAGCACAATGTCCAAACAATTTTTACATTACGTAATATTGTTGTTCGTAAAACGTGTAGGTTTTATCATGGTTCGATTATAGCAGAAAATTATATTTTTTCGATAATTATCAAGAAGAGATTCTTAGTACAACTCTTAATACAATATAAATATTCATTTCGGTCTGAAAGTGACATCGAATTGAAATCGTTGAGAGAAAAATATAATTATACAAATTTGTCACATTTCAAATGCTCTCTATTCTGCGAAAATCCCCGTGACTGTTACCACTGGCACGTGCAGAATTTCGCGGCAGGGTGGCCCGGTGTTATGTAATGTGTTGCGCATTTTCGATAATGTAATTCGTAGTACGACAAAATTTGCTCATGACAATTCTATCTCGAATAACTTTATTATCATTAATACAATTTTTCGTTTATTGAAAAAAAAAAAAATATATATATATATATGAAAAATGAAAAAAAAAAAATTACTTACTTTCACGTAATGGATTCGTTGAAGCGTTTTTCAATCATTTTTCTAAACTTCTATGTTGACTGTAACCCACAAGCGTGAATGTGTGACCCAACTCAACCCGAAAGCGAGAATAAATATTATTAAAATAAAAATTCTTTTCTACCTGCATAATTACTAAGACATTTTGTAATCATCAACTCTTAGAGTTTTTGTATTTCATTCCTCGTGTTTTCATTCCAATGCCAATATGACTGTTGCGTTTTATCCTTGTCTCATGATGTATTCTATCCATCGTATTATTTAACCCACGACAAAGCTTGTTATTAGTGTTATTTCCGTCATTCATTTTTATATCTCCTTCACTAATTCCCCGTTGAATTTATCTAAATACTTTGTTTTCAAGTATTCTTTGTTTTTTTTTTTTTCGTATTATTTCGCTATTATATTTCGCTCAAACTTTGTTATCACATGTAAGAGTTGGTCATTTAATATCCACACACAGTCTAACTATCATTTTCCTAAATATCATTTTGGGCGTTAAAAATTTCGTCAATGCCCAAAACGCTTTTCGAATTTTATTTATTCTCAAATTTATTTTATTTGGTCAATCATTTTTAATGATTAAAATCGCTTCCAAGTATCTAAAATCTTTAACGTTTTCATAGGTTAAATCTTTCAACTTTCTGGGATCCACTCCACTCCATGAGTTCCATTATCATTGTTTTCTCGGTATTTATTTCTAAACCTATTTTTGCTGATTCAAATAAATTATCGTATTCTTTTGCATTAGATATATTTCAATGAATTATCTTTTATAGGTCAATAATTGTGGGATAGAGATCAAACGTTTTCACGGGACTCGTGGTAGATACAGTGTTCGTTAGCGAGGCGATTGTGTGTGCGGGATACGAGTAATACTGGAATAATTATTATAGGTCAAGTATAACAGTGAGGGGAAAAAAATAATAATCATACAATTACAAAAACTCGTAGGTACTTTCCCGCGACGAGACTATGAAATCTCCAAAGTTATACAATTCGAACATTGTATATCGCCGACCTCATAATTTTATATATATATATATAAATAAATTGGATTCTATGATATATATATAATAGTATATGTTTTATACTATTTTATAAGGATTTCTTTTTCAAACTTATCGCGAACGGTATGTCTATATATTTGCGCACTACACCTTCATACTTCGAGAACCTCAATAATAAAATATGTAGTGCTCCAAAAATATAATAAAACAATTCGTAATATTATCTAACATTATTTTTAATGCACGTGTGTGTGTGTGTGTGTGTGTGTGTGTGTGTGTGTGTGTGTGTGTGTGTGTGTGTGTGTGTGTGTGTGTGTGTGTGAAAAGTCAAGATTTAAGAAGGTGACGGTAGAAATAGGATTCTATTTCACTTTGTACACGGTTGAGCTGGTGGTAATAATCTACAAAACGAGGACTCATTTTCTGTAAATCAGGAAATTAACAAATAATAATAACCTGGGTTAGGGACTTAAAACATCTAAAAAAGCATTAAAATAATTGACCTTAAAATAATTAATACCTACTCTTACTCCAAAATAGAAATACATTGAAAATGTCTTCAAAAACATCCGAGTTTTCCTTTTACATAGTAAAATACTAAAAATTCGTACTGATTCTCAGTATATTTCTATTAAACTTCATAAACCGTCTATACTTTTCGAAAGGACTCGATTCAAAATCATTTAAAAACTAAATTCAAAATAACTAAAATTTGAATAATTAAAAAAATTAACTTCTTCGTGAAATCTTAAAAGTTCTCATATTTCTCATGTTTTGCGATGATCGAATAACGCTGTTCATTGAAATCAGCGTTAACTGGTAAGCTGGTTAACTGACTGGGAGTCAATTATTGTTAGATTTTCCCAAAATGTAGCGTTAAAAAAAGCCAAAAAAAATTTGATTTCGTTTTTATATCGAACACACTGAAGAAAAATTCTGGGTAGAAAATACGTAATAAAAAATAAACCCTAAAACAAAAAAGCACTATCGAAATAATCAAAACTAAGCACTTTCAAATTCCACACTCAAAGTCACTGTAACCCGACAGAAATATTTATAACAATCTGGTTTTATGTCGAACCAATGAAAATATAATCAAAAATGCTTTAAGTACCTAACCTTAACACACCTTAATGAAAACTTCCTAATCCATGTATGTAACTGTCACACATGTGCTCTACCTAATTATGGCAACAATATTTTTCTAAATTTTATCCATAAATCCTTCCCACTTTTCATCTTAATTTTTACGGATGGCTCCGTCTCTCCTCTATCAGCTGGGTATTAATTTTACATTCCGGAGTTTCATATTTCTTTCTCTAATAACCTACCACCTACAGCGTCGTCCTTCACAGCCGAATACTTCGCTCTAATTGAAGCACTCAATACTATCTCTTCCTTACCACCTAACAAATTTTTTATCATCACAGACTCATTTTCTTGTCTTTAATCTCTCTCTTCTAATGCTTTTAATTCAACTCTTTCTCCCCTTAAAATCACCATCAGGGAAATCTTATACCACCAAGCAGAAACAAGCACGTACATTCAGTTTTTATGGGCACCAGGACACTCTGATATCGCAGGAAATGAATTTGCCGACAATTTAGCAAAATCTTCGGCATCCCTCAGATGTCCTCCAAGTTCAAAAATTCCATGGTCTGATTTTATTCCCAATCTTAGGACTTGCACACATAATTTATGGGTCAAACAGTGGGAATCACTTCCTCCTAACTTCACCACATGATACAGAAATATATTTCCAACCATACTACCCCAACCCTGGTTTCATAACCTCAATCTCTCCAGGAAGTGCATAGTTTCATTCTTCCGTCTCCACTTTGGCCACACTCTACTTCCTGCCCATTATTTTAAACTTTCATTGAACGATTCTCCTCTTTGCACGCTACACAACGACCCTGTAATTTGTGACATTACCCATCTAATCCTCATGTTCCCCACCCTGTCACCCCAACGAGACCGCCTCTTATCCCTTTTTTATTCCTCAAAAATCCCTTCTGAAAATAAAAATATATTTACAAACCAACAAGTAAATATTATACATAGCATCTTATATTTTTTTAACCATACAGGCTTTTTAATTTAATATTTTTAATCTCCATTTTCTTTGTAAATAATTATATTTTATTGTTCCCCTTATATTTATTTACCATTGTACCTAATTGTTGAAACTAATTGTAACACAAAGTTTAAATAAAAAAAAAAAGTACCTAACCTTGGCGGCAATAAACTGCAGACAATATTTTATTTTTATCACATAGTATTATAACACCTGTTTATTATTTTTTTATTTTCTTATAGGTGTTTTTGTCAGAATTAAAATAAAAATTCTCTGTCGTTGCGCTCCCGGTTCGCGTTCCCACAAATCTCAAAACTAAAGCGCAGACGTATAATAGTAGGAAACATTGTGTTGTTTATTAAAATACATTTTATTTTTTGGAAAAAACTTACATTCATTTTTTAATAGATCATCTACAGATCCTTATTACTTATTTATAAACATATTAAATATTCGTACTGCATCTAGTCGCCAATAATCAATTCAGAATACACACACGCCCACACTTATTAATATTATTATCGACAGTAAAGAATTTCTTTTTTGAATTTTTAAGAAATCAAATCACGATGAAACATAGATGAACATGAACAAACGTGTCACCCACTCGCGTAATTAATAACTACGATGACGCGTGCCATTTAACTGTTTAATACAATGAGTTCTTTTTTTGTTTTTTTTTTTTTGTCGATTTCCACTCTAATCATTTTTTAGTATTTAATATTTACGATAATAATAATAATATAAGGTATTTTTAAGGTATAAACTATGTATTGTGTATATAAAATTATATATTATTTATTTATGTTGTAAAATTTGTATTATAGACTACTACAACCGAATAACAAACATATCATTAGGTTAGGCAAAGTATAATATTTAGGTATACGAACTGTAATCGGAATACAATCAATACGGGTCCGCAACCGAATATTATATTTTATATCATTATATTTATATATAGATGATAATTTATTATTAGGTATAAATTATATTATATTATATTATTATATTTGTAGTTACACATTTACGTAATTATATACATATCAACCCACACACCGATCACATATCTAATGCTCACGTCGTGTTCAATGTAATAATAATAATAATTAATTACGATAACTTTACAAGCGTGTACACCGGAACAATGATCTCATGCGATTGAACAATACGTATAATATATGTTATAATAGTACGTAGGTAGTGTTTATTGTGTTGCATATCCGAGCGCACACTTTAGTAATAATAATAATAATATCCAATACAAATATTTTGAATTGTAATCCCGGTTTTTATGCAAAAAAAGATATTTATATAAATTAACATTAGATACTTACCAATTATCGATAAATTTTAGCGTTTTACCGATGGTAATATTTAGAGGAGTAAACGTAGACGTTTTGCAAATAATAATATAAAATCAATGATATTTTTTTCTATTAGATACGATTTTTAAGTTTGAGACGGGGCTAAAAACTTACTACGGCAACTGTAATATTGTAATCAATATGACGAATTTATGACTATATACGAATTCTTAATTCATCTCAAAATTACGCTTCATTACTTTTTTTATCATTACTAAAAAAAAGCAATTGATTTGGCCAATTCGATTCCTACGCTCATTATATGTGTCCCCACCCACACAGTCATTTAAACTGTAGTTCTTTGTAAAAACATTTCGACAAAAATATTTTAACTTAACTTAATTGAACTTTAATTTTATTTAACTTCAAATACCTTGTAAGAATGTTCTCAAATTATAGATAAAAAGTTTTCGTCCGGTGTACTTTAGCGGCATCAAAGGTTTTCAAGTAATATTTTCGTACTTTGAAATGAGTGAAAAATTACCGAGAGCTTATGCCAAACACCGAATTATTTAGCATTAATTTTGGTAGAAAGTGACACTTAACCGTAAAAATTTTATTGACTTACCGGAGAAAACTGAATGCTGGGCGTGAAGTCATAATAATTCCGTATTACATAAAACTCTAAGTATATTATGTTAACATAAACAAACCGCACGTTTTTAGTACCTATGCATTTAACGAGTTGCAGTAAAAATAAAATTATCCTTCTTTCAACCACCACTTAAATTTTAAATCATTCGAAGGAAACGTTGAAAGACTCTTGGTCGAGTAAGTGGTGTAGTCGTAAAATATAATTTCCTGGGAACTATCACACATTAAACACACGTAATAAGATATCGGATGTACACATCCCCTGCCCTGGCATAACATTTTTTCATTTTCAAACGAAAGTAAACGACTACAGACTACTATTTTATTACCCTTATGTAACAATGAAAATGTGCTAAAAATACACAAATGATGTCCTAGACATTGTTAATAAGACACATATTTTTATTTATTACAAAGTTAATAACCAAATAAAAACCTATTACAAAATAATAGAACTTCAAATTAATTTTAATCGAATTCAGCTGTACAGCATTATAGTCGGTATATTAATATACTTTAAATGAAATGAAAAATTAACTCGTGATTTTCCATTGAAAAAAAGTCAAAAAAAATCAATAACATTATTAAAAGCCAAAAAAAATAATAAATAAATAGGCAAAGTTCATCGACATCTGGGTGTTAATATTATTACTAATCTTATTATTATTTTTATTTGGGTACTTTAGTTTAACGGGGGACTAATGCGGTCGTACAGCCTCGTATATACTTTTTTTCCGCCTACATGCAATCTATTATAAATTCGAGAAGTGATCCGTATCCACCCTCACCACTCCCCCATTACACATCTAGGTAATTGATGGTAATGATTTCTCGTAAACCTACAATCAGTGTGGTATTTTATGGGAGGGAAGCAATAGACATGCTACAAAACTAGCTAAATATATAATCACTTTTCAACTATATACCTGTTTTGAACATAAAACGGTATCATTGATTGCTTTACAATAATAATTCAGATACGATATTCAATTTAATATCACAATTTATTTTAATATCACATTTTATACTGTTCAAGAGCTCAATACCATAATTTTTTTTTATTATTTATTTACTTCATAACTTATTATTACTTTATTAAATTAATTAATTTACTCACCGACCATCCGTTGCAGTTTAATATATTTATTGAATCACTATAGTAATTTTTGTTTGGGTAAAAGTATAAACTTACCTGTTCAATATTCACACTGTGATTTTATACTAATTAATTATCGCTGGACTATAACGATTTAATATATTTACCTTAAACATCCAACACGAAAAAGTAGCTTCAAATGGACACGTAAAAAGAACAAATTCTCAGAATGTGTGAAATTATGTTTAATAAAATCAGCAATTTAAGACATATGAGCGAAAACGCTTTCTTTAGCTGCAAAATTTTTCCCAGCAATAAGTAGATAGGATTCTTGCCCTCTCCCCTCCCCCATCCACTGGAATACGCCACCTTTCCAAGCCCGAGATTTTTAAGTCCATCACTGAATCCCATGAGTTTAATGAGCATAAAAATATAGTGTGCTACGATTGCTGTCTAGTCAATATTAACACATATATTAATATAATAATTATATCTTCCATTTTGTTATTTTATATTTACGTTTTGGTGGAAAGAAAAAAAAAAATAGTGAAATGCGGTTCCGGTCGTACAAAAAAGTGGCTAGCCTTCTAGCTGAATGGACGAGTGTTTTTTTTTATCTTATTAAAAAGCACACTATGCCGTTTGAAATAACAGAACAATTAAACCCGTCGTCGTCGCTAACGAAAAGGTTGTTAAAAAAAAAAAAAAAAAAAAAAAAAAAACTGGCGATACTTCCGCTGTCACCATCATTAGCGGCACAATCGTACGATTTCGTCCGCCACGTGATTATTCAATTCCCCTCCCCCAGAAGTTAATTAATAATCTGTTGTTTATAAATTCGTACAGTCAAATTAGTCATTATTATTATTATTACTATTGCGTTATTGTGTTCAAAATATCATATTGTTATTATTATTATTACATTGACACATGTACACACATTACTGAATACAAAGGGACACTGTGTTATTTCTGAAGTTATTTTGCTTTAATAGTGAAAATAATTATTGTAATAAATAACGGTTAGTTAAGAATAAATCGAATTTCGTCTATTTCTATTTTGATAGCACGATAATAACACGTCAATGTATCCCCTGAACATATCATTAAAATATTATGTTTTTCAGTGACCGTTAGTATAATATTATTGTACATGACGTAAGCACGTGTACATTTTTTGCATCACATAAAATGTACATGTCGCGAATACGGTCATATTAGTGTTAAAGCCGAGCTAAAAATATAATAATATTATGAAGTCGGTTTCTACGCTTAATTCTTAGTCGTATATTACTTAATAATAGTGTTGGTCGAACAATCGATTTTGGAATTCAACTGGATTTTGATTTTTTTTGATTTTTCAATATAACGACTAAACAATTAATACTTAATAACATAGTTAAAGTAATTTGCGTTAATAATCCCTTGGAGATGTATAATAAATATTTGTAATACAGTATAAAGTAAAATATTAATTCACTTTTTTTTGTCCATACGAAAAAATTCGACAAAATAATTATAAGTACCTAGTTATAAGTAGACACCGGGTTTATATGCGTTTAAAATCCTAAAAGTAAAATTTTTTTATGCACTTTAATTTCATTAAAATAATATTTTATATAGAAAAATATTAATTTTTGGAAGAATATGAAATTTCCTAAAAATGTATAAAATATTAAAAAAAAAAAAAAAAAAACAAATGAAAATAGCAATTAATAAAAATTAAATGATATTTGAATTATACCAATCTTTTAGAAATACTTAAACAGCCATGATTAATCAGTATTTGGTGATGTTTATTGTTTAGGTTAGAATTAATAATATATTAGGTTAAAATATTTCATTTTAGTACGTGTACTTAAACAAATATATCTTGATATTTTGATAATATTGAGTATCGCGTTCAAATTGAACGGTATACTTCAATCAATCTAATCCAAAAAAAATTTGATAAAAGTCACAATTTTTCGCTAAATGTTCAAATAAACCTCAATATATTCCTTAAACATATCATTTCACGCAAATAATTCACTAACCTTGAAATGTGCTTTTATATGCGCTAACGTTTTTTGTATACGAGTTTGTAAGAAAATGAATCGTCGAGAAATCTCATGCAATCGAATTTGCATACTGAAACTCTGCTAAAAATCGATACTAGAGTTGTTTATGGCTAGAAACTCGACTCGACTCAAATGAAACCAGGTTCGACCAGCACTACTCTAATGTACACATCAGTATATACGAAAAGTATAAGCGCTATCGATAGAAAAACATTTTCAAACAAATACATATCAAATTTAATGATGTGATATAGAAATGAAACGAATAAATATGTTATTTTTACTTTAAAAAAAAAAATGTATATTATATATTATAAACATTAAATATTAATATATAATTTTAATTAGATTAGATTAAAATTAAGTTTATAATAATAAGTATAGTGTACTATTCTCTTGTCTCAAGCAACTTTTTTTTTTTTTAAAGAATATACTATAGTAATATATATAAATTGTATGAACGTGTTACTACAGACATATCACTTGATAACTTAAGAGGGTAATGGTAATGAATGTTTTTTTTTTTAATTTTGTTATTAGATAATATTATGTAAGAACATTATTATTATAATATATAATTATAGATTTATTGTATTATATAATACTGTATTATATTATATAGTAACGGATGCGCTGTACATTATGTTTTCTATTTCTAATAATTTATCGTTCGTTTGTAATTATATTAATTGTACTATAGCCAATTTATCCGATAGTAGTACGATGTGACGTGATCTACAAAAAAAAAAAAAAATACTCATAAACTCATAAATGGCGAGACGGTATAGTAGGAGAAAACACATGTGACCTATGATAATTTTGGTTTCAACCCCACACAGACGTGGATCCAGAATTTAAAATATAGGAGGAGAGTTGAAGTTTCGGCATAAAAAAGTAACAAATTTTCCTATTCGTTATTAACGACAAGTACTTCGTAGATCACATTGTATCGGATCAAACGATTTTCCGTAGATCGCTTACCTATTTTCCACACTATACGGTTCATCCGACGACATAAGTACATTTCTATTTATCGCAATCCACCTGTTACTCGCGATTCCACGTCTATGTACGTCTATGTACATAATATACCAGATCACGCGTACATTCCATGTCCGTAAACGCCTATAACCTCCTAGATAGAATGCAGTTTTTGTTGTTATGTGCAAATGTCATCTTTTAACGAGATAAAATTACTTATTTGTTATTACAAAAAAATAAATAAATAAAAGGATTTACCTTTGGGTGATTTATTTATATTTTTAGAACGGTGCAGTTTGGTGTGATAAAGTCTGAGTGCAAACGTGTGCTCGAATTCCATTAAATCATTAAGTCCAAAATTATTCGAGTCGAGTACACGATTGATTAAAGTATAAAAAATAAAATTAATACTTTTATTTACATTACATTCATATATTATTATTATTATTATTATATATAATATTCGTTTTGGTTTTATTTAGTAAAAAAAAAAAATTGATTGATTTGACTGTGTTTATTATACTTTGTAAATAGAACTTTTTAAAATAATATTATGTGTTTAACGTGAAAAAAAATCGTAATTATAAGTAGATAGTAAAATAATATTGTGGTTTTTCACGATAACGGCGGTTTTAACGTATAATATTATTATCCAATACCACTCACCTCTATTATTATTATTATTATTATTATTATTATTATTATTATAATTATAACCATTGTACTTAGCCCAAATAATAATTTTTTTTCTAGATAGTTATGTTCATCAACCGTTTATAATAATTGTCTATAAATATTTTATTGTTTAAATCCTAGAGAAAAAAATAATAATAATTCATTATGTTATATTACAATATACACGTATCTGTTGAAAAACAATGTCGTTGTTTTGATTTGTCCGTTATTATTTCCATTCTTGGTCTTAACATGGAATCGAATAATAACGTGCCTATTGCATCTGTCTCCACCAAAATCGAAAAAGCCCGACTTCCGTTTTCGCCAAGAATAAAGAGAATAAAACTTACAGAAGCAACGATAAAGTAAATATACTACAGGTAACGTATACTTTACAAAAATACTGCCAACCTACAGGATAAACGGTTAAGAACCACTGATGCAGATGAAAAAAAATGGGTTGTTCTTCGTATCTGGGGGTGGGATACTCTTAGCGTGTGTGTTGAATTTTAAAGAAACGATAAATTATTTCTTCGATAAAACGATTTTGAGCGGAGCTTCATTTAATGTACAACAATAGTAATTTTTAATATCTTTAACAATTATTACTTAATAACAGAATAAACCATGTGCAATTCGTAATTCGTGTAAACGATCAAATTCGTGCAATGAATTAGGTACTTAATAATAAGTACAAGTATCACCAAGTGGTCAAAAATCGACCAGAATAACAAAATAAATTCATTTTTGTGTGATTGTATACTGATCTTACATATTACACTCTTACACACGCATTGAACTCAAATGTTAAACTAAAATTATTATGTTACATAACTACATCATTAACGAAAAACGAAAATTGATTTTCGTATATTCCCTTACACGTAATGAATATTCCATAAATAATTTCAAATTACATTAAAACAGAAACGCCATAATAAAATAAATTTAAGTGGTTCTAATTGTACTAAATGAACATTAATCCTCTATAATATAATCTGTACTAATGTTTATCGCGTCACCTCTGGTCAGTCATGGTTGAAAAAAGGACAAAAAATTATTTTTTACCGTGTAAGATTTGAACCCTGTACTGTCGTATCCGAAAAATACGGCTGAACCACTAGACTACAAATACAGCGATGAAAACAGTTGAAACAGTAGGTATTTAATAAAATAACTCAAATTTTGAATTTTCAAAATTGAATAATTAGAAAATTATTGATCCGCGCAGAGTGAAATAAATATTATTTTTATATAATTAAATTTGTAAAGTTTAAAACTCTACACACCCACCAAGGGTATCTGACCCGAGGAGTGAAAAATATTCGTGGTGTGAAGTATGTTCAGCTTATTAACAGTATCGTTTTTTTTTTTTCGAATACCGATTATTCTATTGCATAAGGCAGTGTTTCCCAAAGGGTATGCAGTGATAATGTTGTAGGTGTGCCGCGAAAATTTGATGAATAAATTAAATTGAACTTAATCGAATAATTGTTATTACTTATTATAAAATATATCACAAAGAAAAGTGATTGAAGAATCTTAATATTTTATTGATACGTATCTATTTAATCAAATGCCGTTTGATTCATATTTTCTATGAAATTTTTGAAGGATATAGAGTGATTATTTTAATATACTTGCCAGTGAAATGTCATGGGAGAAAGATCCTTCCCAGCATTACACCAATAAGTGAGCTTGTATTTTATACCAAATCACATAACTAAAAATCACCAATGGTAAAAACAATAAACTTTCTATTTCTACAACGCGAAAATACTTATTATTATTATTCGTTAGATTAGATTTGTTGAATTATTTTATCGAATTTGTTTACATTACACTATAATACATAAATAGTCAAAATGTGATGTTTTAGAATGATTATTTTAAATGCATTGCAAAATGACTGCAATAAAAATTGTGAAGTATTTGCATATTATAACTTATAACATTTTCAGATATTTTTAAGTATGCATTCCTTATATTGTTTAGGAAAACTAAAAAAAATTGCAAATTTTATAAAATTTAACTATAAAGACAAAATACATACAGACAATGAAGATAATAAAGATAAACCTCTTATTGACATATGTCACTGGAAGTCTACAATGATTATTGAAAGAAACTGTGCTGTGACCTTATTACAACTAACACTGATGTGTTACGAGTGTAAAAAGTTTGGGAACCACTGGTATAAGGTCTGGCTGTGTGATGGTGGTGACGTCCGTGTTCATTATTTAAATTACGAGAATCACATATTATAATGAGTTGATATCTCATTATCTGTAATTTCGTCGAGTTATTATATTAATATTTATATTAATCATTAAATAAATATTTATTTGTATATTGATAAACAGCATCAATACGTAAGACCTACTTACCATTCGTAATCGTTACACAAATGGTAAAATTGGCGTGTGCGAATGATTTAATATCAATTTTATTTTCACTGTAGAGCGTCACGTTGCGACCATAACATCTGACAGTATCAAATTACAACTTTTTAACCGGTTACAAAGTAATTATTATTATGCAATTCAGATGGATTAATCTGTTGGAAAAAAAAATCATTTACGTTCTATTATTGATTCTGCGAAAGGGTCGTATTATAAAAATAATAGTAAATAAGGTTCGTGATTTGAAGAAAGGGGCGGGATCATTTTCCTCCAAAAATCAGATTCCATTTTCTTCCACTGTCCATTCTCTTCCAAAAGAAAAATAAAATAAAATCCTTTTTCCTCCACAAATAAAATACCATTCTCCTCCATTTTCCACATTACTCCAAATTAATTTTTTTCTACGGCTATATTATTTAAATGGACAAACATTTTGAAAAACTATGTATGATATAATTCCATGGGCGTAGCAAGGGTGGAACAGGCCCACCTGCACCTGAAATTGAATTATATATCTTTATACATTATACCAAACGTTAATTCTCTTGAAATATTAAATAAGATATAAGAACATGAAGTATAAAAAATAGTTTAGCAGATACTAATTGACCTTTAAGCAGTAAAAATCAGTTTAAAATGGTTATGCTATGAAATATTTTATACTTGGGCATGCACGTTATCAATGGTGAATTTCTCCATTTAGACGCTTCTATCGATTTACGTTTTATTGACTTTTATATGAACGTCGAACCGACAGCTACAATTTCGAGAATAGAATATACCAGTCACTTTTTCAAAACGCATACTTACTATAATATAATGTAGTAGCATTACAATATCTATGTATACACTACTTATACGATAACACAAGAAAGTTTTATATTCTATTTTTCTGGAGGAAAAGGGAAGCGGAGAAAAAAGACAGTGGAGGAAAATGGAATCTGATTTTTTGTGGAAAAGGTATACGGCCGAAGAAAGTTCGTGAACTATTGTCATGGACTATACGCGCGACACGTGCGGTTTTTATCGCACCTCAACTGATTCGCCGACGACAGTAGTTGTATACCCAACGGTCCACAGGAATTCTCGCATTCGCATTGTTGTGTGTGTGTGTGTGTGTTTTTTCTGGCAGACGGCAATATTATTATTGTTTGTACACAAACAATACGATAAGATACACATATGTGCGCGCAACAACACGAATAATATTATATAGTTAAACACAATGCGCGACGAGTCCGAGAACGACAACGGACTGATTAATTATTATAGTGTTCGTGTTGAGTGCAAAGCGAACGGACAAAACGTCTGCACGGAATGTCACTCACGTCGGTGGCCAGAAGCAAAAGCAATTACCCCTGCGGCCTCCGGAATCTTTGATAAAGAAAAAAATAAATGGTTTTATCAGATTTTTTTTTTTTTTTTTGTGCATCTATAACACTTATAATATAATATGTTTGAAGCACTATAATATTAATCACATCACCCTCCACCATCAATTATTAAGTAAATACTCGTAGAAAATACTGTATTTTTGCACTGAACTAAGTTGCCATATCACTATTAATTCAGGGACGGGCCAGGTAGGGCCATGGCCCTACATGAAAATGCCTGGCCCGACCTCAAACTAAATAATATTATATTCATTAAATTAATTTTCATAAGAATTTATAGAAAAACGTATTTGTTCACTGTACATAATTGAGATTAAAAAACTACTATATACTTTCATATATTTATACACATTATATGTTAATTGCTAATACTATCTAGAACCTACTTGTACTTCCAATTTAACTTACTTTTAATTCTACGTATTAAGGTATTAGTATATTATTTTATTAATATATATTATATTACATTGATTACATTGTTCCGTGTTTATAGTTTATACTACTTCAGATATATGTATACAAGTGATCGTGCAGCGAATAATGTAATAAGTATAAAGGTGTTTATTATACAGAAGAGAGTGGGTTTAAATTCTAAACCTTTTAAATTCTGAGTGGAGTGAAAAAGGATCTGATGGTATTTTTATTTTTATATAAACTATTTTTCTGGTTAAAAGCATTTTGGATTAGTGTAGTTAGAGTACTATTTTGAACAGATCATTTTTCGAAACTCATAATTTTTTTTCGAAAAATAATAGTACTTAAAACTTGAAATGTGCATCTGTTAGCGAAAATAGTGTAGTAGGTACAGACTGATTATCATTTTCCGTTTATAGAATATAAAAATATAATTTTAGAGATATTTTTGATTTTTTTTTTTTTTTTTAATAATTATGTATAAAATTCTTAGAATTATGAACTGAAAAATAAAAGTCTAATACAACTAAAGTTTTAAATTATAGGTAATTAGCTCAAATTATTTTTATTTATTATTTTTTGCTGAAATCTATTTTTTTTCTTGGCTCGACCTTACAATTGCTGGTCTTCTATAAGCCCTACCAAACGAATAATTTTGGCGCCGCATCTGTATTAATAACTGCCGTAATAGAACGTGTTATGGAATTAACCGAAAATTTCACAATATAAATTCGAAAACATTACATAGACAGCAGGGCTTATTCTAAAGAGCATTTGGGCTTATTTTGCGTAGTTGAAAGTCAAGATGCGTAGCTGAAAACCAATTATTGCGTAGTTGATATGTTTATGATAAATTTATTTGGATTTTAATAATTAATAGGCAAAAATAATTACGTCTTTTCAGTGTTATCCATCAATATATAATCTAAATATAGGGGAGGGTGATCCAAAATATGTTTTGTAATTTTAATCAATACCGAATTAGGTTCTATCATTTGACTACATTTGTGATAAAATCAAGATTTATTA